>SNQJ01S0037685.1:90251-115304 GCA_010110895.2 Picea sitchensis
CTTAATTGCAGGAGTGAATTATATATTTTACTCTGAGATTTAAATGTGTTTAATTCTGGTTAAATGCATGTGGTTATAATTCCTGTATCAATTATGTAAACATTCATGTATAGAATGGTAATTGAGGGGTTGGGTAAACCTGGGTAGTGAATTGGTACACTACAAATTGGTATGTGTACAAAAGGGGACACTACAGACCAAGTCTCACATTACGAGCCTAACCCATCTGCCAACATCGATAACATTCTCCCTCTCATCCACACAAGTCATGACGCATACCCACTCATCGAAATGGGTCCCAGAATTTTCAAAGACCCGGCATTATTAGGAACTTACCATGGAGCACCACCACTCCTTCATCCTTCCAATCAAGTATGTGTCATATCATCCAATGGAACTGACATAGAGGATACCCTTCCTCCTAGGGAGGCTTCTATCATATCTAACGTCCCACTAGTCACAGAGCTCCCCCCTCATGAGCCTCATGTGAACTCGTCGACCCCACCAGTCCACGATTTCACCTCTCCCCAAGGACATATCCCAGTTTGGGAGACAGTTCCCCAAGACATTACTCAAATCCCCTTCTTCTACCCTCCACCTGGCATACAAGCTTTCCAAGTAGTCGTAATGCTTACCCTCCCTAATATGGTGTTAGCAATTCTAGTTTGGTATTTACATCCACCGAGATGGTCCCTGTACCATCCCTTCCCCCCCAAACGCAAGGAATCCCAATGACGATTCCCATACTCACTCCCACCATACCCTCTACACCCCCGCTCACTACCCTCCCTGCCATAGCTGGGGGCAGGAGAAAGAAGAAGGAGCCCAAAACTCCACTTCCCCCACGCATCCAACCCCCTTGTGCGCTATGTGAGAAAGATGGACACCAAACCAACAACTGCCCATCTCTACCCGAATTACGGAACCTGATTCCACTCAATCAAACACCATCAATGCTCGCCACTATAGCAAGTACTACTACCCCTGCCTCTCACTCAAGTAGTAAAGGGTTGCGAACTAAATTCGCTTGCATTATATGTTCAAAATATGGCCATTATACACACCATTTCCCAGCACTACCGCATTTCCGACAGACATTAGTCATAGTGCACCAAAGTTTCCAGAACGAACCCAACCCAACTACATCATCCCTCCCAAAATCACTGACATCCATTATGTCACAACTTCCGTCAATGAATGTATGAAATTCCCTTGCTCTCTATGTGAATCCTTAGATCATTTTACCTACCAATGTCCTATGATCATTGAATACAGGCAATGCCAATAGAACCCTGATTCAAACCCCAGTGCCCCCTACAGAATCGATGGTCGACCTTACCTCGTCACCAGAGATTCTTCATATCATTTCTCCTGAACCCGAGGCACTCTCGAAACCTCCATGGTTCTTGGATGACCTATCCAAGGATTCACCCCCAAATCCCCCCAATTCTCCTATTCATTTCCCTACAGAAATATTACACCCAACTACCACTGGTACTCCTTAGTGCTTTGATATTTGGTTTATGTCGAGTGAACCATCGAAATCTCATTACATCATTCCCCCTGCTTCTTCTTCACCCGAAGACCACCACACGGCAACAGTCACCGATATCGCTCTTTTAGACCCCTTGTATTCCCGCCAATTTCACTGTGGAGAGGAGATACTTGAGGAACTAAACACCCCCAACTACCCATGGGATGCGCTCCAACATCGAGCGCTCTTCTTTCCACAGGAAGCATCCATGCCTCCTAATCCACACCTCATATATGCATTCGAAACCATAGATTTTATCCCATCAGGGCATATCAACTGGTTCAACAACCCCATTCCTTCCCCTGATGCTTTTGAAGAAGGCAACATGGCCAACATTTCCCTGACCATCAAATTCGATATTTCCATCAAAAATGGATTCGTCGAGGAAATCACCATTGGCACCGCTTGCACTCCTCAAGAAATCATCGCCTATAAATCCCTCTTCCAAGAATATCGGGATATTTTTTCCTGGTCATAAATAGAAATGCCTGGCCTTGATCCCTCGATCATCGAACATCGTATCGACACTTGGCTTGACATAACCCCAGTTCGTCAAAAATAGTGACTGCTACACCCATCCAAAGAAGCGGCCATCAAAGCTGAGATTGACAAATTACGCGTTGCTGGGTTCATCTACCCCACCGCCTACACATCATGGGTTTCCAACCCTGTACCCGTTAACAAAAAACAAGGCACTATCCGCGTCAGCACGGACTTTCGCGATCTCAATCATGCATGTCCCAAAGATAACTTTCCAATGCCTTTCATCAACCAAATTATCGATGATTGTGCAGGCCACGAGGCTCTATCCTTCATGGACGATTTCTCTGGTTATAATCAAATCAAAATCCACCTCGCCGATCAATACAAAACCGCATTCACTACCCCTTGGGGTACTTTTGCATATCATGTCATGTCGTTTGGCCTAAATAATGTTGGCGCAACTTTCCAATGGGCTATGACATACATTTTTCACGATCTGGCTCATATCATCCTTGCATACTTGGACGACCTCACAACTCAATCCAAGAAACGCACCCAACTTCTTGATGATTTACAGATCATCTTCCAACAGTGTCATCAGTACAATATCCGCTTGAACCCCCTCAAGTGTGTGTTTTGCGTCACTGTAGGGCGCCTCCTTAGATTCATTGTTTCCCAAAGTGGTATTACCGTGGACCCCCTCAAAGTCCAAGCCATCACAGAAATCCCACCTCCCCGGAATTTACATCAACTCCATAGCCTACAAGGAAAAGCTAACTTCCTACGACGATTTGTCCCAGACTACGCCACTCGAGCACACGATTTCCTTCGCTTAATACGCCACAACATCCCATTTCACTAGGATGAACATGCCCAAAAATCATTTGACGATCTTAAAATGGTTCTCTCCAATGCCCCTTTAATCAGTTCACCCGACTACAATCGCGACTATATCCTCTACATATCAACATCAGTTGTCTTAGTAGCAGGAGTACTCATTCAAATTGGTGATGACGATCGTGAGCATGTCATTTACTACATTATTAAAAACCTCTCAGGGCCACCCTTTAAGTATAAACACGAAGAGAAACTCGCCCTCGCAGTTGTCCTCGCAATCCAAAAACTGCGTCATTACATTCTGCTTTGCATGACTAAGGTCATAGCAGATTCCAACCCTATGCAATACTTGCTTAGCCGTCGGCAAATTAATGGAAAATTTTCCTAATGGATCGTTATCCTTCAGGAGTATGATCTTGAATTCTCAACAACCAGGAGCAAGAAAGCTCTCGTCCTCACCGAACTTGTCACGGCCTTCCCCTCTAACACTACCAGTGCCCCTGTCAATATCGACTTCCCCGATGAACATCTCTTTTACATCACTTTGGATTATCCTTGGTACGGAAACCTCCTCGTCTACCTCCGAACTCAAAAGTTTAGTAACCACCTCTCACGAGATGATCATCGTCACATTCGCCATCAGGCCCCCCGCTATCTCCTCATCGGCGATATCTTATATCGGCGAGGGGTTGACACCATACTTCGTCGATGCTTGAATATTGATGAGGCTGATAGAGTATTGAACGACTGCCATAGCGACGCATATGGAGGCCATCTTTCAGGAATGTCCACCGCTCAGAAAATCATCTGAGCAGGTTATTTTTGGCCTACATTATTTCAAAATTGCATTCATGTCGTGAAGCGATGCGAGAAATGTCAGCTTTAAGCTAACAAAGCACAAGCACCACTTTCTCTTCTTCACCCAGTCATTATTGTCAGCCCCTTCTATAAGTGGGGCATCGACTTCATGACTTGTAATCCCCCCTCCAGCAATGGACACAAATACATTGTTGGCGCAGTCGATTACTTCACAAAGTGGGCAGAAGCTATGCCCACCTTCAACAATACCACTGACACTGCAGTGCATTTTTTATTTAACCACGTCATATCCCGCTTTGGTGTACCACTCCAACTAGTTTCCAATCACGGGAAACACTTCGAGAATGAGATTTTCATCGAACTCTCATCTCGGTTAAGATTCTCCCACGAGTTTGCCTCACCATATTACTCTTAGTCTAACGGACAGGTCGAAGTAGTTAACAAGGTCCTCAAGACCATGTTACATCCCACGGTTAACAAACATAATACCAATTGGCATTATATGTTATTTTCTGCACTATGGGCTTAACATACAGCTGTGAAAATAGCCATTGGTTTCACACCATTTCATCAGTCCATGGGATTGAGGCCACTCTTCCCATCGAGTGCGAAATTCCCACCTTACGCACCGCAATTGAGCTATTACCCGACACTGCTCCAATGGAGCAGTGCTTGCTGAACTTAGAGTCCCTGGATGAATATCATTGATCTTCATTACAGAATAATGAGGTATCTAAAAGACATTCAAAGGCCATCTTTGAGCTTGTCCTTGCTTATGATCTCGCTCATGATACCTTCAGTGATGGAAAATTCAAGTCACTGTGGCATGGCCCCTACATTATCCAACATTGCCTCACCAAAGTCACATACATCCTGGCCTCTCACGAAGGCCTCTCTCTTAAAGAACCCATCAACGGGTTATACTTAAAGAAATTTTACGCCTAGGCGTAGCCATACTACTTTAGGTTATTTCTTTTATAGTGTTTTTAATCTTTTTTCCTCCCTCACGTCTAAACTATCATTTGTGCTATTGAAAAATGCTTCCTCCACCGGCCTACCACATCGGTTACGCCAACGACGCCAGCCGTTGGACACAAAATCTCGCTTCGGCAGCTTAGGCCCTCTATACCCCCTCACATGAAATGCTCCATTCGAGCGGCATGTGTTTGGGTTCAGCCACCAAAAACTAAGTCGAGTACACTACCATCATTAGCCTCCTCGTTGATGCCCAGCATCATCATATTCGTCACCTTAGTGTCTTTCTAGACTCTCAACTAGTCATTCTCCAGCTCAACAATGTGTACCGCATCCGCGATCCTTGCCTCTTTCGCAAATACCTGCAGGTTAGACTTTTATCTCTAAATTTTGATTTCATTACCTTTACACACATTCCAAGACAATTGAATCAAATTACAGATAACTTAGCTAACATTGTGTTAGACTGGCATATATCACATCAAGATACCTCTACACATACATAAAAATATCAAAAACCTGTCACAGCATATATAGATTAGACATCATCAAACAATAAACAACACATGTAAACATCACATAGACCCCAAAGTGTATACTCATATATATTTAAATCGGTCACCAGTGCCATCAAAAATTTTACATACAAAACATCATATACAGAATCCGCAGGCCAGTAAAGCCCCCAGGCAAAGTGCTCACCAGCCAGTACCCTCTCCATAATACTCAGCTAACCACCACTGATCCCCTGAGTCACAAGGGACCCATACACCCTCACAATCATCGCTACTATACAACGATGCGCTAGAGCATCCATCACCCTGATGCTCACGACAGAGCCCAACATAAAGTTCACCCTGGAACAGTATCCCCGGCCCACTGTCATGGGAGCCCAGTCAAAAAATATATAGGCCTTTCCTCCAAAATTCCAATCACCATTCTAGGAGCTCAGGGTGTCCATTCTTCGATCAGTCTTCAACCAGAGGATCAGAATCCTGTCATCTACATCAAGACAGTCCCTAGGCCACTTTTCATCCTGAGCCCCTGGAGCGCCATTTTTTCATACACCACCCAAGCATGCATGCTCATATACAAAATTATCAAATAAATGCTCGTATGTTCGATTCTCTTCAGATATTGTTCACGTCGGGTATTTGGTTTTCATGTGTGCAGGTACTTGGTCATCATACATCCACGCAACCCCTTCAGGTATATCATCAGCACTGGAATGAAATCATTCCCTCTAAATCTCACTTGCATCTCCAGTCACACCCTCTGACATTTACCTCTAGGATCCCCATCTCCAGCTCTGCAGTACCAACACCTCCGTTTGCATCTTTGATACTGTCACTCGGTAGCACTCTCCCCCACATGAGTTGTCCCATTCATAGCACCCTTTTTCACATTGACACTCATGTTGTTTTTCAACCCTTTAGGGATGGGAGTCCCGATAGTCTTACATTATGTCGCGAACCAGCCACATACTCCTTCTCCTCATTTTGCTAGCTTTCCCACCGAACTCCCAGATTATCTCTTCAAGGTTTTATTTTTGGTTGCACCTCCGCAGTATCATGAACCCTCCATTTCATCCACAATCAGTTTACCCCTCTGCAAATTTCCCTTCATTTCACCTACCTCATACAGAAACTGACCCATGGGGCCCCCACCCTCCACTAGTTCTCCAAGCAAATTGTGCCCTACCCGGGCCAACCATATTACATTGGGGCACCCGTTTCTGTATTTGTACACTCATCCCAAATTATTCTTTATTTATTGTAAAAACGCCTTTGTTTCCAGCATTTACATTACCTTTTTGTCATCACCTTTGGCGACCTTCTTCCTTTTTTGGTAAACGCAACCCATGTCGCCCTTTGGTTGGGGCACCCCTTATCATTTACCCTTGTTGACATCGTCCATATACTCTGAGTATCCCACTGGCCACTTACCTCTGCCCTCTGAGTTTGTTCACTTTGTCCTACCTCTGGAATAACTTGCCCCATGTCATGTTGTCCCCCTGACACTCAACTTAGTTGCACGGTTGCGGCCACTTATACTTTGCATCTACCCCCAACCAAGGGCAGTCTTGAGTCTTCATACGTCTTGACTTCAACCATGTACCTCCTCCAATTCATCATCTCACCTAGTCAATTTCACGAAGCCCTTTTCTTTTGGAAGTCCCGTCCCCCTTTTTGTCGACATCAGCACAGTTTTCCATAAGGGAGACAGTATCTTGACTCTCATTACCTTTCCAATGAGAGATCTCGGATGGCACAAGGGGAGCTACAATTTCTCCCTGTTGTCGTTGACCCCCGTAACATTCGACTTCAACACTTCTCATGTTACAGTGGGTCTTACTTTGCGACTATTGCAGTTATTTCTTATATTTGTCGAAGACCTCTGAACTGGGTTGGGCTATCAATGCTTATAGAGTCCATGATATTTCTTACAGATGTCACCGCCTACCATTTAGAGTATGTTCCTCTGCAAAATTGTCTTTTGCCTTTATCACGACCACCCCTGAGGGCATTGCAGTTGTCTATATCAACACATCATTCCTCTTTTGAGTTACATAACACGAGCATGGGACATGCCCGCCTCGTTTGTACACTGTTTATTTTTACACACCTTATGGAAGGTTGGGTTCTACAGGTTCCCTTCTCCCTCCAACGGGTAACTCTTAACAATCCCACTATCGCTCTCTATTACAACAACACTCTCAATAGAAGAAACATTGATGGATTTCGGCTATACATATGCTCCTAACCTCGTCCATCAGGGGGCATCTGTTATCACTGAAATTTTGTCCGCAAATGGTTACAAGAATTCGGCATCGTCAAATAGTTATGAGGTCACCCATGGACCAAAATCATCACAAAATCATTTCCAAAGGGTCAAAAACCATACAACCAGTGAAAAAATTAAAGGGCGCTATGAATACACAGGGTGCATGCGCACATGCGCAAAACAGAAACGCAGGAATCACACACATGCGCCTTATGCATGACTGTTGTCTCAAAAATTCGCGCACCTGAGAAATGGCACATTTATGAGAGTGGTCGGCCTCCCACCCACTTCTGGTTCAGCTTCCAAGTTGATTTGACACTCAAATCTGGACTGGATTCAACTGGGTGGCTGGTCAAATACCTAGAAATTCCCTAATTAGCCTCTTTACACATTACAAACTGGTTGGACAATACCTCAAAGGAATGTTATAAAAAGGCCATGGATGCACTTCATTTTTCAAGGAATTTCATAGAAAAGTTATGCTGCCACTATTCTCTTGAGGATTCCCCTATTCTCATGAAGAGTATACTAGCATCATTGCATTGGGCAATCCATCTCACCCCTTGAGTGGATTAGCAAAGAATTATTTCACCACTTTCATTTTCAAAGTTGTAAGCAGAGTTTATTTGTGGAGTTCCAAGAGCCCTCCCTTGGAGGAAGAAGGGACTCAAAGTCCTCTTTCTTCTTGGTGTTTTCTTTCACTAATATCAACCTTACCATTGGTGACATGGGTCTTGTTGTTTCTTTTGTTCTTATGTCCCTATGATCATTAGTTTAGTTGTTGTTTTATTTCTTAGTTTAATTCTTAGTTGTTCTCTTTATATTTATTTCTCTAACCCTTTTCCTTACAACTGTCCTGCTTAGCAAACCCAACTACTCTTGCAAGCACCTCTATTTTTCTCACTAAGGTGACGAAAGAGGTGCAACACATGGCTAGGGTATTAAAGTCGGTGAATAATCCTCATGGTAATTCTATATACCACTTCACAGCCGAACCCGTGAGAGTTCGTTGAAAAAGGTGTAATCGAATGGAGTCATCCATCAAAGAGTTGGATGAACACCAAAGGTGGAAAGTCATTACATGGTTTTTTGGATCCTCTCCTAGTTTACCATCGAACTTAGGAATGTCTGATGGTAGTTTGGCTGGTATGACGGGCCAATGAGGAGAGTTATGGATAGGATCATTCAAAATCCTAGACAAATCAGGTAAGTCCAAAGTGGCCAAAAAAGGAAATTGTCTATTCACTTGAGGGTACTGGTGAATTTGGGGAGGAAGTCTTGTCGGTATACCAGTAGGACCATAAGAAGTTTTCACATGAGGCGTAGGTCCCGACAGATTCGACCGGTGATGAGGAGGCATGTAGCCCATGGGTTTGGACTGGTTAGGGATGTTCCCTTGAAAAGGAGTACTGGACTAAAAGTTTGGACCCCAAGTAGGATTCAAAGAACCCGGATATGGTTGACCGTAGTTAGGGGGCACAGAAAAACTAGCTTGAGAGGGTTTCCCCCCAGAGGGTTGTGAGTTTCCTTGAACACAAAGGTTCCAAAGGTGAGCTAACAAGTTTGATGTGTTCGGTCCAGATTGTGAATCATAAGTTCCAACCTAAGATAGTCCTCCATATGGAGGTGGAATCCCAATTTGATTTTGACCCCCAAATTGAGGTTTCCCCCTGGCATAAGGTTTCCCTCCAGCGGGAATCTGGTAACCAGAAGTGAGTAGATGATGAGTGCTTCCAATTGGATTGGAGCCACTAGGGCAAGATCCACCATGAAGAGGTGGATAAGACCCTCCAAAGAGGACCCAGGAAGGTGTGGGAACATAACTAGCAGAGGTATTATTCCCAAGCGAAAATCTGGATGGAACTTGGGTATGAATGGGAGGAGAAGGGTTCAAAGCATGATACCCAAGGGGGAGTGAAGGGGTATGTCTAGAGGAACATGGTGTACCAATGGGAGCATGGTTAACCACTGTATTCCCGACGGGAATAGTCATAGCACGAGGGACCATGGTAGAGTGGGCCATCTGGAGAGGGATGGTTGAACTAAGACCAACTGAATGGGCGTCTGAACCAATGAAGAGATAGACAGTTGTACTGGAAAAATGATCTAGGTGTATCGAGAGGGTAGCAAACATTTCGGGTAGCTCAGGGATGGCAGGTATATCTTCTCCCACCCCTGAGCCATAAATGTCTCACACTGTGTGAGGTGGGATTCTAACTATGTCAGTAGTCCAAAAGGGATCGTCGGCCCTAAAAGGTCCAGTTAGTGTTCCAGAAGAAACAACAACAAGTTCCCTGCCTGAATTCATCTGGAGAAAACATCTTTCGTATCCAGGAGGGATGCGGAAAGCTTCCATAGAATCGAAAATAATTCGCAAACTTTCCAAATAGGTGAAACCTTCCTCTTGTATAGTGGTGGTATCCTGGACCTCACTCTATTGAGGAGAGCCCTCCGATGAATGAGGGGGTATAGGGGTAGAATATTCCATGTTTTCTGAGGAAGTCCCTGTACCCTGCGCGAATGGCGGGGAGGGTCTATGTTGGCGGAACCAAAAATTATGCTGAACAAATCTATGGCCAACTATGAAAACAAACAACACTCGCTAATAAAATCTATATTTCAAACCAAGAAAACAAACCTTCTCATTTTGAAGTCACTAGTTGGTGATGAAATCCAACGTCGCGAAACCGAGACAAGAAGGGGTTGGGCTAGGGTGGAAAATTTACATTGACGACCTGCTTAACGGACTTACACCCTAGTGAAAGATCCCACACATAATCGTGGGTATACCCTCCAAGGAGCCCGAGTGAGTCTGGACAACGTCGATTCCAGGTACCGTGAAGACTTGCCCCTCCACAGTCACCTTGTGTAAGACCCTAAGAAGCTAAGCTACTAAAGTTACCACAAACAACAATAATGCTTGGGGAAACAGTCCACAATCTGATCCACACGCAAGGGCAGGGTATCGAGCCCGAAATCAACTAGAAAGGCTTCCACTCATCATTGTGAGTATACCTTCAAGCGACCCCCATAATACATGCAATATCTACACTCAGATCAACAAAACAGGGTGAGTAACTCTACCAATCTCAATGCGACCTCAGGTTTGACCCTTGTGTGAGAAGGGCTTCCCAGGAAAAAATGTTGCAAATGGATTTGAACACTCCCTATCACAAGATACTACTGTGTGTTTTGTTCTTTGGAGAGTGTGTCTCACTGCCTATTCCAAAGCTCTAGCCTAGCTAATGTTGGTGTAAAAGAGCCCTAGAAAATAAAATTTACTAGTTGAGTTTTAAATTTCGCAATTTTTTTTAGAGGTTGTTGTTACTCAAGAGGTAGATGGAAATGAAACCAATGTTGTGTAAGACCTAGACCCAATAATATGCAAATAGAAATGAATGATGCAAACTTTCGTTCGATAAATTCTATCTACAACAGGGAGAAGGTATCTTTCTGGAACAACGAGAACTACGACGTACAATTCGTTTTCTTTGAATGCAATACCAAACAATCATGAACAATGTAATTTCTCTATTTTGTTCTCTTTCAATTATTTGAATGCCAATATTTTTTGTATAAATGATTACCTAAGAGACTAAAAGACTTTAATTTTCCTTTCGAAAACCAAAACAGGGATGGAATTAAGAAAGGATGAGCAATCAATGAAAATAAAACACTCAACAAGCTCCCAAATCGATCTTTCAGTGGAGATAAAAATAAAATATGACAAGAAAATGATTCTTCAAATGTAAATGAAAAAATGATTTCCCAATCATCAAGCAATCTGGAACATGTAATCAATCCAAAAAATTCAAATCCAATCAAAGACTTGTAATCAAACAAGCACTCGAACACTAGGTCAGAGATTATACCTTTGTCAATAAAAATCAAAAATGAAAAATTGGAAAAAGAGTAGAAGAGAGGTGTTCGATCTTCGAAACCAATCAACAATAAGTCAAACAATCAGAAAAAAGTCAAGAACTGGCATTAAAAATCCCCCCCAGCTAACTAAAGAAAAACTGGGCATCAACAGAGGCCAAGACCCAACTCAAAAAATTTCACAAACGTTGTCGCAGGCTAGTAGTATAGCACAGTGTGGAAATGGAGAGTTTTTGTAGGCCAGAAACATATAGGGTGCGGAAAGCCCGCACTGAAGTAAACAACCAGGGTGCAGAAATCAAAGGTTTCCATAGGTAATGTATAGGGTACAGTGCGGAAGTGTTTGTAGATCAAGAAAATTTGAAAAGAGGGTAAAGCATCTAAGTGGACTTTTAAGACTAGAGAGTTTGAATGGATCTCCAACAGACTCGAAGACTGATTTCAAGTAAAAAGAATAGGTCAAAAGAAAATGGCAAACAAAAAACCACAATCAATTTGTTCTCCCCAGTGGAGTTGCCAATTTTATTATTGGATAAATCGGTGAATGCAGACATAAACTAATCTCCCTAGATCCACCTGGATCTAGAACAAAACAAGACAAGGCATGGCGCTTTCCCTAGTTTGCTACCATTGAATTTATCACCAAAGAATGAATGTATGACATACCTTTATATATCGCTTCCTTATATCTCTGTTGTCCATGTTTCTCTCTGGTTCTCTTGTGAAATCAGATCTGCAATGACACAAACCAACCAAAGTGAAAGCAATATTTGTAGATTCAATGGAAACCTAAACATGTGATCAAGGAATCATGTAATAAAATGCTAATGATTTTATGGGAAAGAAACATGCCAGTGTATCATATTAAATAAAAGTGGAAGATACAACCAAATTTCCTTGATGTCACCAGTTCCCTTTTGATAGTCCTTTGTTCCAACACACACATACACTTGCTCTGAATTTTCATGAAGATGGTCCACAAAGCTTGATGGGCAAATGGAGACCTCAAGCATCAATTGTATCAGGATTCTTCACACAATCTTCATCCTATTCTTCCAGCAATTCTTCGCTCAATATTGCTTGACCTTGCTTAACCTTTTCCATGAGAAATCCATTATTATATAGGAAAAGGTGAAGTGGTTACTAGGATGAGGATGATCCCACCAAATCAAAGAAGCCAGTTGGATAACAACCATACGAATGCCACCTCACATTCTAGAAGATTGTCCTTCTAGAAACTTCGTGAAACTTCTTACTTTTCTTAGCCTCAAACACCGTCTCACCCTGCCTATATAGCAGCATGCAGAAATCCCACGAGCCAGGCATAGAGCAGCCTGCAGAAATCAATGATTTACGCACTGTGTAACACTGTCAGCCTGCAGCGTCATTCTAAAAATGTGCCTTGTAGGGGAAGAACTTAGCCATTTTCCTCAGGTGAAATATTTTTTGGAAACCTGAACACATGTCTGTAGGGTCATCATTAGAGTGACCAAAATAATGTGTAACAGATAGTACTGTTGATAAAGTGAGTACCTTGGTCACTCATCAAAATCCTTGGGCATCCAAATCTATTGATCACTTGCTCAAACAGGAAATGTGTTGTTGTCTCTACGTTGCAATCTTTTACCGGTGTTGCTTCTGCCCATCTTGTTAAGTATTATGTCGCAATAATGATATACCTTTCTCCTGACCTTTTTTTGGGTGGGTTAATTGGTCCCACAAAGTCTATTACCCATTTGTTGAATACTTGCAAGGTTACTTGTGGACTTAGGGGCATCTCATCCCTTCTATTAGGTTTACCAATCCTCTGACATACATCACATTGTTAGCAATAATCCTTAGCATATCTGTGAATGGTCATCCACCATAGTCCTGCGCACAATACCTTCTGCGCGGTAGCTTTTCCTACATAATTTCCTCCAGCTATTCCCTCATGAGCCTCTGCCAAAATTCTAGGTTTTTCATGTTCTATCACACATCTTCTCATAATGTTGTTTGCACCCATCTTGTATAAGTGTCCTGCAATCAATTGATAGTCCGCAGCTCTGACTACCATATTTTTCTTCTACACAATTTTAAAATATTGTGGCATGGTCCTTGTACTCAAGTATTCAATGATGTCAGTAAAATATTCATCAGCTACTTGGAATAAAAATAGTTGCGCATACGAAAAAGTTGTCCTCTAAATTTGTAGGTTCCTCGCCATTGGTGATTCTTGACAGGTGATGAGGTCCTGCATTCAACTTCCCCGATTTGACTATCGCTTCAAAATCAAATTCTTGAAGCAACAGTAACCATCTATGAATCCCCCCCCCCCAACACTAGCTTGTTGACTAGGTATTTAAGGGTTGAATGGTATGTAAACATTTTAAAGTGTTTGCCAAGTAAATAGTGTCTGAACTTATGAAGTGCATATACCATTGCTAATCCTTATCTCTCTGTAGTATTGTAATTCTTTTCCAAATCTGATATTTTTCTTCTTGCAAATGCTATAGAATGGTCCAATTCCCATACTCCTAGTTGCGCTAGAATAGCTCCAAGTGTTATGGTTGATGCATCCACATGCACATGAAATTTGTTTTCTCGATCTGGGAATACTAGAATAGGTGTTGTTACCATATTCTCTTTCAATGTGTCTAAACCTTGTTGAAAATCCTCATTCCACTGCAGTTTATCATCCTTCTTTAACATTTTCTCCATTGGCGCAGTGATCTGCACATACCCTTTTATAAATTTTTTGTAGTAGCATGTATGTCCCAATGTTGCTCTTAACTGGCGCACTAATTTTGGTGGTGGTAAATTAACAATGACTGCAATCTTAGCCGGATCCACCAATAGCCCTTGTTTACAGACTATATGTCCTAACAGTATTCCAAAAGGTGTCCCAAAAATGCACTTCTTGATATTTAATGATATCTGACACTACCTGCCTCTTTCCAAAATCATCATTAACACCTCTACATCATCTTTCAACAAACCGTAGATTTTCCAGTCATCCAGATACACTTCCAAAAACTGATGTATGAACTCCTTGAAAGCAACTATTGCTACCCTTGAAAATATAGTTGGTGCATTCTTCATCCCAAAAGGCATGACTGTATACCGGTAGGAGCCCCATTCTGTGGAAAAAGTAGTCTTTCACCTATCTTCTGGAGCTATCTTGATCTGATGGTAACCTGAGAATTCATCTGTAAATGAGTAGGCTTCTTGGCCTCCCACGTTCTCTAATACGTCATCTATGAAAGGGGTGGTAAAATGGTCATGTAGGCAAGCATCATTCAATTTCCTCAGATCCACACAAATCCTTATCCCTCCTTGTTTCTTTTCTTGCACTACCATAGGGCTTATCCATTTTGATTCTTCTACTAGTTCTATGATACCATCTTCCAACATTCTGTCAATTTATGCTTTCTTTCTGCTTATATATTGGATTTATTCTATAAGGTTGATGTCTGACGGATCTAGCCTCAGGTTTGAGAGGTATCTTCATCTCTCCTAGCTCTTTTTATATGCCTTTCATCTTTGTAAATGTTGTTGGGAACATGTCAATTTACTCGCGCAGTAACTATGTTATTCTTTCTCCTGTTTGCTCATCCCAACAATCCCCAATGCTGGCCATTTTGGGATTCTCAGATGTCCCAATGTTGACTTTCTTCACCTTGATCGGCGCAGAAAATGCTTCTGATTCCAGGGATGGGCCTTATAAATCTCTTTCTCCTTCCATTTTTGTAATCTGAATGTTGTGTGGGTCATCTTCATCTGGTGTTTCTTCCTGCACATGGTAGTATGAAAGTAGTTCCTTAACTGTCTATATGTTCTGTTGTTGATACTTTGTTATCATTTCAACCTTTGGTTCCTTAATTAATATCACCCCTATGATTTGTTTGAGTGTTGAATCAATGTTGGGGTTCTCATGTTCAAATGAGAAAGGGAATATAAAATTATGTTGTAATGTTATCCATTCAACAGTGCCTCTACGTAGTTCCTGGTCTACATACCAGTTTGTTGGAATTCCTTCCAATGTGTGAATGAAGTGATGAGGCCATTCCTCTAGTGGTGTCATTCTCCATAGTGTTTTGTTGGGGTCCTTTGTTCATCATATCTCTACATCTCATTGCTTCCCTGTTCTGCGTAGAATCTAATGCGCAGTAATCACTTACATTGGTACCAGTTCTTGACTGTCTCTTTGTGTGCACCCCACCATCATGCAGGTGTTTCCTTGAGTGTTATTTCTAGGGATAATATCCTCTGATTTTCTAACACCTCATCTTCATATCTTGTTAGGAATTATTCTAAATCGTTGATGCCATGGAAATTGGGAGGTTCTCTGATTTTTGTACCCACCCATCTTACTGCACGGTCTATTCTTGTGCACCTTCTTGTAGACACTTCATGTAATATCTGCTTCCAATTCTTCAACCTTGTATTTGAGTCTGAAGCACATGATGTGATTCTTCTCCAGATGAGTACTCCATCTTTTGTTGGGTTAACATAATATTTTGTGCATGCGATGGTTTTGTACAACTGGTTTATCTCTTCTAAATCTAGGCAAGTTGGTTCTACAAACCTTTCTCCTTATGAAGGGTCTAATGGTGCAACAACTTTGTATTCTCCTGACTCAAAAGTCATATTTATTGTCTTTAAAATGATTATGGCATGGTCATCAAATGCCCAATACAATCCAAGTAATGTTGGATAAGGTGTTGTACCATCTACTATTTTTATGACTTCAAAGTCTGCCTCAGTGCACACTCCATCCAAGTCGATTGTGACTCCTTTAAGCCTTCCAATTGGAAGGAATCTGTGTTGGTTTTCTAGATTCAGTTGAACAAGTGAATATCCTAATGTGGGCTCTCCAATACATTTCCATGTCTTCTTGGGTAACACATTTACTTTGGAGCCTAAATCTAGTATAATATCCCCCATGTTGAAATCTCCAATGTTGGCATTTTGTCTGAATTCTCTACTTGTCCTCCTCCTTGTATGCAAATGATTAACCATTTTTTCTCTAGATTCCCCTCTACCTTTGTGTTACATATTTATAACATATTCTGTAATACTTTAACAGATGATGGATCATTTAGTAGTTTAACATAGGATTGCAAAAAATTATTTATGGTACTTACTTCTCCAAAAAGTTGTGCTTCATTAGTGTGATCCAGCGATGAAGGAATCTCGTACATTGGTACCTCCTGAGTATGTTGCACAGTTGATGTAGATGCAATATCTGGCTTCAAGAATTCTTGTCTTTCTTGCTTGAATGTCTCCTTATCATTCTACACATCAAACTGCTTTTGTGGTTCGACATTCTTCTTCACCCATTGGTGTTGTGATGGATCTTGTCTTCCCGCATCAGGTCATGTTTTAGCTCCTCCGTGCATGACTATGTTGATATATCTTCCATCCTACCTATCTTCTATAGATATCCACTGTACATTTGGATTTTTATGATTCCTCTTCTCTTGGATCTTCCCCAATAGTGTCGGACAATCTTTTGTGTCATGATCTGATGTGCAACAATACATACATGTTGCAGGTGGAAGTGGACATTCTCGTGCATAGTGTCCTAGTTGTTGACATTTATGACATACCACCTATCCTTTGCCTCTTCCAAAGCCTCCTTTACCTCTTCCTCCACCTCTGTAGCCAGCTCGATTTCCTCATGGTGCGATGTATTGAGGTACCTGATTATACTATGTGGGATTATATTGTGGTTGTAGGGTATTGTATTGTGGTTGTGCAGTGTTATATGGGGTTGGTACTTGGTTAAACTGTGGTGCAGCTTGCCCTATCATCATTTCTATCTGTACCCTATAGGTATTTGATTTTCTTTCCCTCATCAGATCCATTGTCCTACAATCTTTGTCATCGTGGCCCACTGACTAACAAAAGTTGCAGTATGAACTTTTAGGCACTGTCTGGTATTTTTGCATCATTAGACAATGATATGGATCATGCCCTTGTGTATTACAAATATCACACCATATTCCTCTTGTTGGAAAAGGGTTTGGTAGCCCTGTTTCCATGTACTACATGAAATTTGGGCATTCATTCTTGTGGTGTCATTTTGTCCTACATGTGGTACACCAAAAAACTTATCTTTTGTCCTTACCCCTGTTCTGGTTTAATTGAAATGTTAGATTCTTCAGATCTTCCTTCAACTCCTCTATTGTTGGATCTGTCTTCTGGTATTGGTTCTCTTCCAGTTGTAAGGCTGACTGCAAAGCCTATGCCTGAATTTGAAACTTATGTTGTCTCAAAGGGTATTTCAAGTGTGGTAGCAGTGAATTCACAAATAGATTTCTATGTTGCATATATGTTATGACATACTTCAACTTTCCCTTCAATCGTTTGAATCTCTGGTCAATCTCCCAAATAGATTCTCCTGGTTTCTATATGATCTCTATCATCTCATTCATGTACTGATCTTCCGAACTAGGCTTCTGGAATTCATTTATCAGCAGGTTCTTAATATTTGCAATCGCCAATGTTGTTCCTAGTGGGTTGTTTACAGCCAAGCTCATGTACCAATGTAGTGCGCGGTCTCTTAGCATAATATCTAGATGTGCAAGTTTTGTATCCTCATATGTGATATGTTTTGCTTCCCAAATCTTCCCATAGATAAACAAGTGATTCTTAGGGTCCTTAGATGCCTCTCCTTTGAATTATGGTAACCTGATGGTGGGATCATGTCCTATCATCCTAAATGATGAACTAATACCTCCGAGTAGTGTAGATACTTGACTACTTCTTCCTGAGTTGACTCCTCCAATTATTTCTCTTTGACTATATGTACTTCCTACTGTCTTCCTTCCACTAAAATTCAGTTGTCTAAATGTTGGTGTTCTTATTGGTGTATTAGTCGCACATGGGTTTATGGGTTCCACACTGACACTGACATGGATGGGAGTTATTCCTTTGGTTCCTACCCTTGGACCGCT
Source organism: Picea sitchensis (assembly GCA_010110895.2). Taxonomy (NCBI): domain Eukaryota; kingdom Viridiplantae; phylum Streptophyta; class Pinopsida; order Pinales; family Pinaceae; genus Picea; species Picea sitchensis. The sequence goes on from SNQJ01S0037685.1 coordinate 108,504, forward strand.
TGTCTTCCTTTCATATGTTGCGCGTAGGATTTCCTCAATCTTCTCTACGGCATGAAGATCCTCTACATCTTCTTCATCACTTGCCAAGCCCTTTCTCTCAGCTATGGCTCTCTTCTTATTCTTCATCTTATATTGGTAGAGTGATCCATTGCGCGTCTTTCCAGTTGTTTCCATTATCTACTTGATATGATCTTACTCAATCATGGTTGGGTCCATGGCTTCCTTCTTTCCCTTCTCCACTTCTCCTTCCATCCTTTTATCTCTAGTCAGTGCTTCCCCCCTTCCCCCATGCATGCATGGAAGTTTAGTTGTCTGATGAAATTGTCATTACTCATTTGTTATACAGTAAAATCTTGATGGAAGTATACAATGATATGATATACCTACCTTTGTTTCCCTTTAGGATCTCTTTCTCTATTGCATTGTAAGACTTCACACTATATACTACAAATTTTGTGATAAAGCCTGGGACAATACTGTGGACTAGATCACCTTGGGGCTTGTAGTCATCAGCGGCAGGTTCCCTCGCTATTGACAGTGGGAATACATTAATGTCCCCCGATCGGTAGATTCTATCAGGTGTTCACCATCAACTCATTTATTCACTCGTGTTAGATTGTACTAGGTACCTTGACACCCATTATCATCATAGGTAGGTTGTCTCGCATTTTTTAATGGTATACATCAATGACTAGTAATAAAATGGCATCTCATTGTGTTAGACTTCAACACATTTATTCATATAGTGTAGACTCGTACTACAACAGGTCGTTGTGAAGACTTCAGGTGAAGTATGAGCATCACATATTTTGTGTTCCTACCCGACCTATATTGATTGTACCAACTTCACAGACATTGGTACTTGTAGAGGATCAATTTTTTCACTTCATTGACTCCAAATATCCTCTAATTTAATTTTGAGACATAGCTCCATTGTGTATCCATTCGTAGTTGTGATCTACATTTGCATGGATCCACTATGTATTTTTCATGGCCATGATTTCTATTTCCACTTCTATCACATGGATCCACTATGTATAGTTTTTTGTGGTCGTGGAGATCAGTTATTCTTTCATTATTCATGGATGTATAGTGTACTTGATTTGGCGGCCATGCTTATATCACTCTTGAGCATGGGTATGCTCGAATCGAGAAGAGAATACTCTTACTTGATTTATGTTGACAATTTATGTTCTTGGATCAGTTGTTCTGGAACTTTCATTAGGATTACTTCAATGCATCCTCGCCTCTTAGAGTTATAATGTATTTCAGCCATCGGTTTCTCTTCTGACCTCACAAATTAGGGCGAATCTGTTATACCACAAATTTCCACACCAAATTTGCATTTGTGCATTGGCCTAGTCCATTCTATATATTTCAAACTTAAATCCCACTCTCATCCACTAGTTTTATTTAAAAAACAACATTTTTGTGGCCATACGTGATTCACTAGTTTGCAAACTGCGTACATACGCTATTTTCCAGTTTGAAAAAAAAAAAAAAAAATTGAGCGGGGACTTCGGTTGGGCTTGTTCCCAAACTTCCTTTGGCCCGTACACAACGAAATACAACCACCCTAACCCCTTGAGGATGGTATCTAAGAACCTATTGAGGGCATGGATGAGGAGACAAACTAGGCGCAATATTATGCTGACGAATTTGCAAGCTTCCCTATTTCCCTGATCCTCTGAGTAGCATCCCCCTAATCTGGAACTTGTTTTCCACCACTCCTTTCTCTCTCTTATATGACCATAGGGTCTATTCCTATCCCTTTTGGGTCATCCTAGGAAGGGCCATCTTGTTGAGTTGATGCTTGAAGGACCAATGGAGGAACTTGGGCGGTTGGCTTTGAGGCAGTGTCGACGGTTTTTGTCAGGTTGTAACTACCCATTTACATCGTTTTCAATAAAAGAGTTCCCTTTCCCTCCATATTTGTGTAATATTGTTCAACTTGCTTATGTATGTCAATTTTCTTTGCATATTTGAATTCATATATATATTACATGTATAACTTGATCCTATAACTACCTTGTAGTAGCATATACTTGATCTATTTTTGCAAGTTAGTACGGGCAGATATCAGGAACGAATCAAGGGTTGAGAGCAAAGAACTCCATCAACTGATAGGATACAAGGTGTGACCTTCTCTCTTCTCCCTTCTAAAGTAGTTATTTCATTGCAAGTTTTTGTGTGTGAGGGTAGGTTCTATCTTTTACATATGGTCAAGCTTTGTTGTGACTTGACCCAAGGTCACAAGGAAAAATCTTGTAACACTCCCATGCAGTCCTTAACCTAGAAACCACCCTTTGACTCTCTTCAGGTGTTCACATTGGGATTTCCTATATTTACAATAAAATCCACTGGAGCAATATAAGTACATTAATATACGAATTATATATCCTTACGGTACAAATATCATCGAATTATACTGACCCCATATGTACTAGAGAATTAATCCATTTTTGTCATAGATTTATTAAAGGTTTATAACAATAATCAACAATTAATCAACAAATCAAAACCATACATTTTTACCACATAAGTTCCAAAGCTTGATTATAAGCAAGTAATAAAATCAAACAATAAAAGAGAACTTCACCGAGACAAATTGTACAATGGAATAGAGTAAACATGTTCATACCTATTTCCTAGGGAAAAATTTGTGTCCCCAAATGAAAGAGGGTCTAAGGGTTAGGGATGCAATCTGGGTGTTTAAAAATGAGACAAAATAATATTAAAAAATTGTAACCTTCAAAGTACAAAATCATAGCTATGTAGATCAAGAATTGGATTTGATCCAACTAGCACATATAAAAAGGACTAATAAATCATGCAATAAACAATGAGCATAAAAATCTTTTATAATCGTCACACCTACAACAAAATTGTTGAAAACACTAACCTATGTCGATCTTCCGACGAAAATTGACTATGTCAAAGTTGACCAAGTCAGTGAAGTCAGTGATCGTTAAACCATTTTCAAACGGGTAGATGGCATCCTCAAGGTTCGTTGATAGATCAACGAACTATCCTCTAGGTTCGTCGAAAGATCGACGGGCAATGATGTTCGTTGGAAGTCAGACATTCATTGGGGCGCCCAGAAAAAAAAAATTAAATAAATAAAAAAAAAATATATATATATATATATATATATTAAAATTTTAATAATTTGCAACGATATGATTGAATTTATACTTATCGTAAGAAGTTTTTGTCGAATTTTGACCCCATATGTAGTAGTGTTTACTATCCCATTTGTATTGGGGGGAAATACATGGGCACGTGTATTTCTACATAATGTAAATTTGGTTTCTCTTTTGAAATAAAATTTATGTTTTTTTCCTTGAAAAGAAAAACAATGTTTTGAAACATACCTTTTTTTAGTAGAAGTTTTGTTTTTGCAAAAAATTAGTAAGGATTTTCTCATTCTGTGATGTTTCTTTGTACATCAACTATTGTATTATCCTAATTAAATATAAAGTTTCCATGAACAACAAATTTATGTAGCATGTATATGAAACACGTTTTTCATTTAAGTAATCTTCACATGATAAAGCTACCAAATTTTGCGATAGTTTCCTTAAGATGTCATCTCTAAGAGAACATGGTACTTTTGTATTTTTTGTGTTGATTAAGGTGCACTTTGACCGGTGAACATAGTTGAAAGGGGTTTCAACTGACATTTGGCACAATGTCGCATTGTTCATTGTATTGATCCAAAATATTCTACCGTTAGATTGCATTTTGAGCATATAGGTCGAAAATGATTGGAATATATGTTTTGTACTATCAACATGTCATGAACCTATTTGACATTGTTCATTGTATGTGTTAGTGGAAATTTTTTAATAAGTATTATCTGTAATATAACATATTTTTATATGGTTACAATGTTTTACCTGATTTGTGGACTTGAGCAACATTTTTAGATCATTGAATGACTTATTTGCCCTTAATAGTTTAATGAATGTTGAGTAGCCTATGCATAGTGCATTGCACTGTGCTTCTTTTTGTTTGACCACATTTTTGAATAACAAGATGGGGAAGTATTTCTTTCAAACTTGGTCTTCAATGGAAGTAAATTATGTTGCAAATGTTGGAAATATTTGTAGCTACATTTTAATGAAACACGTGTATTAATTTTCTTTTTAGCTACAAAAACTAGAGGAAAGGAAAATAAATATTTTGTAAGCTAAATTCTTTGATAGAAATACCTTATTGTTGCATTATCATTTTTTGAATTGCCATCTTTGATTTCTAGGGTATATTGCATCCCTAATTTCTTGGCAATGGTGACAATTGCACCTATTGTTCCAAGCAAATATTGTTTTGTTGTTGCTAAGAGACGTTTGCATAACACTACTTAAGTTTGCATGTTTAGATCCATTTATATAGGTTGTCCTATGGTTCCTTATCTATTGTTATAAATCTTTGTCACTCCATTCTTTAATGTATTGTTCTTTCACTTTGTAGGGCACTATTTTATATCTCACTATAGAACAAGGCAAGGGGAATGGAAAAACAAGTTAGTTTCAAAGATAATAAAACGGAATTTTTGTGGCATAAAATCACTTGAACTTACATAGTGGTCAATGATGCTAGAGAAGATAACTAGGTGGGTAGATAGGAGACCTCAAATGAATTGTTACTCGTGTCCCTAAAAACAAATACCATACATTCGAATATTGGAAAATCTTAAATTGATAAAATTAATCTGAGGTCTTTTGAGCAAATTTTAAAGCTTCTACTAACACATATTGAAGATATTTAATTCTCGATAAGTTAGGTATAGAAGCATTGAGATGATTATTTGATAGTTTCCTGAAAAAATGCACATAATAAATGAATTATTTTCATCAACACTATGATCTAACATCTTTGAACATGTGTGATCTGCGTTGATCTTACAATTCATTAATATGTTCCAAGTTTGCAATGTTGGATGGAATTGGGCCTTTGAAAGAGTTTCAATCAAGCCTCATGTTAATCATCGAACAAGATTTAGATGGCCTATTAAGATATCGAGACATAGGAAACAACAAAAAATTCAATAGATTTGAGGGATATCATGATGTCTTGTAGTTTGAGTATGGTACTCTTTAACAAACTACCCTTAACTTAGTAAATAACTCCATGCTACTGAAACCATGTCATCCATTGTCCTTACCCTTGAAAATAATAGAATATTGTGTGTGATGCAAAGATTCTACAACAACAATTAGATGATTTGATATAGTCATGTGGTCATCTTTCCCTCCAACAATTTCAACTACCCACACCACCTAGTGGAAATTCAAGTGTTGTAGTAGCAATAGAGGTTTCGAGGATAGTGAAACTCATAGTGCATCACCAAACAACTAACATTGCCCAAATTTGATCCAATCTTAGATATATCAACATTGTGCCTCTAATTTGGATGCTTAATTTGTCGAAGAAGAAGACATAAAGAGAGCTTGTCAATAATTTCACTATTTTTTTGCTATAGATCATCGGTATGCTACTTCATGATTCCAACCATGTAGCCTTATGGATTTTTATTTGTGGTCGCCTTATAGCTTGCCATTCTTTGTGCCAACATTGACAAACATATTTTTACCTACTTTTGTAGATTTTTGATGGATTGATTGCTTCAAATGTTGTGTTCCAATGCACACCAAATGTTGTAGTATAATATTGCATATACAATACCAGGGGTGTTCTTTAGGTCGAGTGCATGAATGCTCACTAACCCCCCCAGACCAAAATGTGGAGATCCCTTTATTTTTTCCTTCCCCATATGCATGTGCCACTGAAGGATGTGAGTTTCAAGCTTATAGGAATGGCACCATTATCGAGGAAACCCCTAATACTAGAAGGTCTGGTAGTTCTCCAACACCCTCTCCTTCTGCATTGCTATAGGGAATTTCCCCTTCCTCACCCCATTTTGATCTCTTCCTTTCATAACAACATTCTAGCAATCATAGGTTTTTAGTTGGTTTTCCACCAACTTCCTTAAAATTGAGCAATACTTATTCTGGCACCAACACTTGAACACTATTTTTACTTTTCTTCATTCAAAATCCAAATGGTGTTGAACCACATATGCTTTGGGATGAAGCATACTTTTGGGGTTAGATAATCTTCAATTAGGATTAGTGCTTGGGTTTAAATCTCCTCAGACCCATTTATTATGTGTTCTTTGTTGTATTTTTAGTATGTTTTGGAATTTTTTCATGCTTTCTACATGTTTTCTTGTTTGATTAATTATAATATACACTTATTTGGGGGTTGGTTGTGGTCCCAAATAGTGCACCATTGAGTGATTGAGTACGTATAAATACTCTGCAATTGTAAGGTTAAAGGTAATCAAGCAAGAGCTTGTATCATACCTAATTTAACTATACTACATTAGATCTCTAGCCTTCTTACAACCAACACTATTTCTATGTTGTGTTTTTGTGTTGTTTTCCTGCAAACTTGAGTTAGCACATTGGTTTATCTTCATGTATAACTTAGCACATAGACTTGCATATCTTTATATTTATGTTGACTTGTTAGTTAGCTTGCATGTGTATTTGTGTGCACTAAGATGTGTTACATCCCTGTTAGGACCACACAATGTACCTTTTTGCCTATACTTTTTGCCACCATTATACTCTTGATCACCTACATTTAGACTCATCCTATGCTGATTTAGAAAGAAGATCTGACTTAGGATAGGATTCAGATATGCATTGTAATGATTGTATCGAAGGGATTTCCTCTTTAAATCAGAGGAAATCACCATTCGAGATATCCAAGTTTTGATACATTGAAGCAACT
>SNQJ01S0037685.1:115314-147355 GCA_010110895.2 Picea sitchensis
AACAGAAGTAAGGCTCAAGGCTCCTGCTTAGACAGAAAGGAACTAAGTGCTTTGTTCTCTGTTAGATAGAGTTAATTGTTTCTGCATTATTGTTTTCATAAAAAGAGTGTTAATGTTGAAGTCTCTGTTTGAGAGTAAGGGTCATGTTCTCTGATTACAGAATAGATGTTCTTTCCCATTGCAAGTGTTATTTTAATGTAATCCAGGATTATTAGATTGATCTTTAAGGAATTGCAATAGGGAGGTTACTTTCCTGTGATTTAATTCAGAGCTTCAGCAGAAATAATTAGTATAATTTCTTTACTACAACACTAAGCTGCTTTTGGAATTGAGCATATACAGTGCGTGGCTATCTTTGAAATAAAAGACTTCCCTGGGTTGATAATTTATGTTTCACTTGGTTGTTTAAAATTAATTAAACAATTATAGTGACCAACAATCCCCTCGGTAAGTGACTAAGGGATTACCACTAACAAAAATAGACATTGACATTGCACTTTTAAGAGGATTTTTGTATTGCAAAATAACATCATAAGGATTTTGGCATGGCAATTTCAATTTTAGGAGGATTATGGACCACACAATTGCATTATAAGGATTTTGGCATGACAATTGCAGTAGAGGAGGACATTGCATTTTTAGGAGGACTCTAGACCACACAATTGCATTATAAGGATTTTGACATGACAATTGCGACATTGCATTTTTAGGAGGACTCTAGACCACACAATTACATTATAAGGATTTTGACATGACAATTGCAGTAGAGGAGGACATTGCATTTTTAGAAGAACTCTAGACTACACAATTGCATTATTTGGCATGATGGTTGTACTAGAGGAAGACATTAAAGACGTTGCACTTTTAGGAGGACTTGGACCACATAATTACATTATAATGGTTTTGATAGGGAAGTTGAAATAGAGGAAGACATTTCACATTCATGAGAATTTTAAAAGACACAATTGTATGGTAGTTGTAGTAGAAGAAGACATTTCACTTTTATTAAGATTTCAGATCACATGATTGATATTTTAGCTCATATATTTATATATATAAAATAAAATAAAAACCAAGATGTGGACAAAAAGAAGAGTAGAGATGGCAAAACACAAATGGAAGGAGAGAGGGCAAAACACAAATGCAAAGGGTGGAGGTGGAGGGGGAGGGGGGTGGTAGGTGATGAATTAAAGTGAACCAAAAGACCAAAGTTGGAGAAAATGCTAAAGTAAAAGTATAACTAAAAGGGAAAAAGGAGGGGATAGGAAAAATGGGTCGAAAGATCATTTACAAGGTGATCATAAGGAAAGGGGAGAAAGATAATGTTTAGAGTTGTGCTCATGATTTTAAAGGTGATTGATAATAGGTATCAATATTTTGGTTGATTTTAACATTATCTTCTAGCTTGATGTTATTTGGTTCTTTTCAATTTCAACATCTTCCCTAATAAGTCTAATAGAATATAATTAGAATATAAATTTTGAATATGCTTTTAAGCTCCTCAAAAAGATGTTTCATATAATTAAAATATCTAACAATGATATATATAGTTGTGTGATTATGGTTGATAGGAACAATATTTTCTTTACCTCTATTTTTTATTAATTAATCTATTTAATCAATATACATGATAATAAAAAAACACATGTTTTCATAAAATTAATCAATATACATGATAACAAAAACACGTGTTTTCATCAAATTTTATTGTCGGAGGGGTTAATGTTGTGTTTAACGACATTGTAAAGGTTTGGGTATTTTTGTCTTAATCAAATTTTTTTTCTTTCATAATATTTATTTGAAAAACAAATATTTTTCCAAATATATTATTTTAAAATATGTCAATAAAATTATTATTAGTTCTATTAGCTCCCAAAATGAATCAGTCACTATGCTTTCATTTTGTAGATGATATCATGGTCATCTGTAGTTTTCTCCTTTTGTTTTTAATTTTTTCTAGTGTCAAAACTTAGGTTTTAAATTCATACCTTAGAAATAAGTTGATCCATAAAGGTCTTTTCTATAAAATTTCATGAAAATATTTTCAACAGCTAACGCGTGTTGCAAGGTTGATGATTAGCTGGTGAAAGCGGCAAGTTTCAACAGTTAAGGAGTACTTTCCCGCAGACAGTTAGCTGGTGAAAGCACGAAACACATGTTTTTCCTCCACGATTTCATAAATCAAAAAGATGACACGCTCAACACATGTCACATAATCATTATGAGGCGCTGGTGAAAGAAAATGATGATGAGGATTATGTTATGCACGTCTAAATAGGATATCATAGCGGATCGTGTTTGTGAATGCATGCTTCAAACAATGATGGTGTTGGAGATGACGAATTCACATTCATCATCACAGGTAAAGCAGCAGTACTACTCAGTCGGCGACATCAAATCGACACTTCATATTTTCAACATGCATTGTTCACAGGCAATATGTTATGGTTTCATATTTGAAAGGCAACACCGAGAGTTTTCTCCAGCGCCAAACCTTGGCTCAATCAAGAAAATACAGTGACATTGTTTGCAAAATTGTTTGAGGTTCGAGTTACAGATGGCAAGGAAATGAAGCGGTTCATTACTGAGGAAAGAATTAGACAACCTGTCTTTTTTACAGGCCATCCAGAGGTACAAAAACGTTTCTTAGACGCAAGCTGCATGGGTTATGTTGAAAATTTAAAGAATGGTTGCCACCAAACAACAGCTGAAGCGTTTGCTAAATTGTATGATGGAAATAAAGCCAGTGTGGGTTCTTTAGAAATGATAGTTGATGAAGCCGCCATTGCCACAGCAACCAGCTTACCTAGATCAGGCCAGAGCTGGTTTAAGACAACAGCAACCAAGAATCTCAATTTCAGAGCATATCTTAAGGCAGAATTCAGAAATGTCACCTGGAAGAAAAGCATGTCAGTTTCTCATTTGGAGGACAAATGGAAAGACCTGTTCAAAGGCATTCAACTCTATATAACCTCAGAAGGCAGGTATGATAAGTTGATGCTATATCATTTCAAGCTCTTAGATCATTTCACAAGGAAAACTCTCCTGAATTTACCTTTCTTCTTTCACAAAAGCCTAACCAAAGTATGTAAAAAGATTAGGGTTGAACCTCTAAGTATGAAAAACACTCTTTGTCATTTCGGCCTGATCAAATTGATAATCCTAGAAGAACTAAGACAAAGAGGAAGGACTTGGCAACATTTTCTTTTTTGGGAAGGCTTTGAAACCCAAACTCAACCCATGAATGAGCAGAAGAAAGCTGGGAAAAAGAAAGTAACTCCTCAGAGCAATTCGAGGAGGAGGAGAACTCTTCCAGGACCACCATAGGATAGGATTTCCGACATAAAGTCTCAAAGATCAAAGAAAAAATTATATTTTGAAACCACTTCAGAGCAGCCTACAGTAAAGAAAACAAATATTCTAAATCTACCATACACAGACTCAGAAATAGAGCCAGAGTAAGAAGATGAAAGTCCAGCCATTAAAAGCCTTGAACACTCCATGGAATTTGCACAGGACTGTGAGACTTTTACTCCCACTGATGAAGGTGAAACATCAAAGAGAAAAAAGTCAAAGAAATCACAAAAATTAAGCAACTAAAGGAAGTGATTGCTCAACAGGAGGTTTTGGAAAGAGTAATCAAGGCAAGATACAAATCTTTGTCTGACAATTTTGCAGAGACAAATGCAGCATTTGAGAAGTTTGCTCGTGAGAGTGTCAAAGACAAAAAGAGAAAGAAGAAAATCACCAAAGATTATAATAGTTTATGGTGGTTAGCAAAATGCCTTAAGAGGAAAATTAAGAAATTGAAGCAGAAGCATGAGTCGCATCCAGATCTACAAGTACTAGCCCAGGTTGTTGTGAATATGCAGGGAGATAAGTCAAAGACACACTAAGTTTTTGATAAAACAACAGTTTTGGAGGTGGAATTTTCCTTTTTGGCCAAGACAGAACTTTCACCAGTGCAAAGGGTAAATTTACAACCAGTTAGTTGGTGAAAGGCAGAGCTTTCACCAACTAACCAGTGGATCATAAGGCGAATTAGCTAGTGAAAGCACAAAAAGAAATTTTTGAAAGCTAAAGCTGGAGCAAGGCAATTTTCAAGTATTTAAAGAGGTTTAAGAGCATCAAAGGATTAACCACTTAGTCAGGAAACACTCAGCATCAGAGATTCGTGGAGATTTTGAAGACTAAATGCTAAATTGGTCACCTAAAGTTTTGATTATGGTTAATTGAAGAAGTCCAGCTACAGAAGACAGGTGCCTTTACCTTTCCATGACACAACAGAGTCCTGAAGCTGATGAAGTACAGATGTCAAAGATTGATATAGAATACAGTTCGAGTTCTAGGAACTAGTCTTTGTTATCGATTGCATTAGTTAGTTTTATTTTCTATTTTTAGATACAAATCCAAGTTTTCAAGATCTTAAAAACTGATTGTAAAAGGCTATAAATGCCTATCTTTTCTAAGAGATAAGGGTTCAAACTGGGAATACATTTTGGCTATTGTATAGGCTCTTATTGGATAATAGAAATCACAGTCTATGTTTGTTTTCAATATCAGAAATATTCATGCATCTTGTTTCTGTACTTTATTTCAGTTTATCTTAGCTTTTAAAGACTGTCATCTCTTTATTAAGATCATAGACTTGAAGTGAAGGATTTCTTACTACCTTGCATTAATCCCTACACCTAGTTGTATTTGGCAATCAAGATTAGTATTCTTCATCCTCTCCTTTAAAAAATATCTGGTCTGATTATTGTTTTCTAAAAGCACTGTTTCATTTGAATGTATGGTGAGTTGTCTATTACATTAATCATTGAGTGACCCCATTGTTCCAAGCATACCTACACATTATATTCTTAAGTTACCAAGAATTCTTAGCCTACAACCCTAAGGAGTTTCTTGGAGTGATAACAAATTGGCGTCGTTGCCGGGGAAATGAAATTTAAGCTCTGCTTTCCTAGGATACGACACATAGATGATCTTTGATTATAGACAAAGATTAGACATTTTATTGGTTGTAATTATCTATCTGGCGACTCCACAAGTTCATCCTAGCTCCTAAGAGGATCAGTACTAGGGCGAATCCACAAGAATCACCTGTCACACCAGTGCCCAATCCAGAACTAATTCTCAGGAGAGGAAAGACAATTCAGGGTCAAGCTTCAAAATCAGATACAGAAGGTAATCCTCTCTTTAGTTTTGGAAAATCTACTACAGAAAAATTTGAATTGTTTTCCAAGAGTGTTGATGAAAAAACAACTGTAACTACTGTAGAAGAAAAAACTCCTTTTTATCAACAGAAAAATTGCAATGATGATAAATTGACATGTTCAAAATTGATTGAAAAAGCATCCAAGACTTTAGAAAGAAATCATAGTTCTTCTTCTCTTGAGTCTTTTCATTCACAGCAGAAAGAAGATCATTTAAACATCTATACTAGCCTCCTTCATGTTGAACATCTTCTTCAAGAGTTGTTTGCTAAAGGTGAAGAAAACTTAGCTGGACAGCTTGCAAATTTTTACAGAGCCTCATATCAGACCTCTTTCCCATTAGAAGATTCACCTCCTTCACATTCCCCCAGTGTTGAAGACTCAAAAGAGAAACTATCACCTTTCTCACCCCTGATCATTATAGCTGCACCACCTCCTTTGACTAATATGCAACAAATCCTAGCTGCTAGGTATGCACCACTTATATTGCCCAACCCAGTATCAGTTATGCCGACATGAGACTATCAAAAGTATATACCCAAATTCACAGGTGAAGGCGATGTGTCTGTTGAAGAACATATTGAGGCTTTCTACAGTTATGCTGAAAACCTTAATATTGAGGAGGAAGATGTTTGGACACGATTTTTTGTCCAAAGCTTAGATGGCCATGCTAGGAAATGGTTCAAAGAACTCCCTGTTGGTTCCATAGCTGGAATTGAGCAATTGGATGATACCTTCTTGAAACATTGGGGTGATAGAAGAGATTTTGTATACTATATCACGGAATTTGGAAATCTAAGGAAACAAAATGGTGAGTCAATCTCTGATTTCACTAAAAGGTTTAACCGGATGTACAGTAAAATACCAGTAGAGATAAAACCTTCAGATGCTTCTGCCAAAATCACATATTCTGATTCTTTTGACTCGGAATTTTGTTTATTGTTGAGAGAAAGGAGGTCACCTACACTATCTCTGATGCAAGATGTTTCCCTTGAGGTGGAATCAAATGTTTTAGCCTCTCAAAAGCTATAGGGAAATTCTGATAGGAGAAGGCCAAGAAATGAAGCTTCTTCTTCATCAAGTGGTGACCCAAAGTTAGATAAAATGGCTAAGATGTTAGAGTATCTAACCTCTGAGATATCTAAGCTCAAGATTGAAAATAAGCAGCATGTAAAGGGAAGGGGCACTTATGATTACGCAGGTAGGAACCCAAATCAAAATCCTAACAACTTCAGAAGAAATAATCAGCCAACGCAAATTTTGCAAAGAGAAAAGAATCCTACAGAAGATCAGAGAATAAAGGCTCCTCTTCATAATGTCATGATGGATGAAGATGAAGGTGATTATCAAGAAAATGGAGAAGATAATATTCATTGTGTTGGAGAAGAAACAGGGAAATCTTATCTGACACAACACGACTATGAAGAGGCATTGATGACTGAACAGACAGAGGATAATTCTGTTGATGATGGAATTTTTACGACGGAAGATAAGAACAGATATAATCTCTGATCTAAGTCTGATACTACCCAACAGAACGCACTAGCCTCTCCCGAAAAGAGCACAGCCCCTGTTAAGCAAAAAGATCAGACATCAAAGAATCAGCAAACAGATCCCTCAAAAGAAAAAGCATCAGCTCCTCCCAAGAACACTGTTGCCCTTGTCAAGCAACAAATTTCGAAAAGTCAGACCCCTGTTGAACAGCAAAGCATTCAGAAAGCTCCTTTAAATGAGGTAAAATTCTTTGATAAAGTCTCTGATAAAGTCCCATATTCTTTTAATTTTGAGGCTGAAATACAGAAAATTAAAATTCCCATTCCTCTAGTTGAGTTAATGAAAAATGAAACGTTCAAAAAAGATATCCTCAAAACTCTGGATCCCAAATCTATATCCCCCTCTACTGATATTCTCAAGGTATATGATGAAAAGCCAACCATTACTCTGGGCCAAATGATAGAATATAGAGATGAAAGTTGTCCTCCTTTTTACATCTCTCTAAATATTCATGAGAAAACATTACATAATTGTTTGTTGGACTCTGGTGCTTCTCATAATTTAATGCCAAAGGCGGTCATGGATGAGCTTGGGCTAGACATCACCAAGGCTTACCACGATCTTTTCTCTTTTGACTCTCAAAAATTCAAATGTCTCGGAATGATCAAGGACTTGGCTGTAACTTTAACCCAAGCATCCATGAAAACTATGGTTATGGATATAGTAGTGGCAGACATACCACCTAAATTTGGATGTTTGTTATCAAGATCGTGGATGAAGAGGCTAGGTGGCACTCTTCAAATGGATCTCTCCTACGCTACTATCCATGTTTTTGGAGGGGTAAACAGAAGGTTATACAGGGAATCACAGTTGGCATATGTAATCAGTGACGAACAAAATCCATCCAATCATCCTATCTATTATGTCAACACAGGTATGGAATCTTGTATTTTACAAATTGATGATTCATTACCAGATGCATTGTTGCTTAGAAAGCCCGCAGTTTAATCCACAGAAGCAGCAGAGGACAATCTTTGGACCATGTTCTTTGATGGTGCTTGTACCAAAGAATCAGCAAGAGCAGGGGTGGTATTGATTTCCCCTTCAAAGAAAACTCCTCATTTGTCCTTTAAACTTGATTTTAAAGTGACTAACAATATTGCAGAGTATGAGGCACTACTTCTGGGGTTAAATGCAGCCAAAGAGATGGAGATTAAAAGATTACATGTATTCAAAGATGCAGATTTAATCATTCAGCAAGTAAATAAGTCCTTTCAAGCAAAACATGTCAGGCTGAAAGCATATAGAGACAAAGTTTTGAGGGCGATTCATACTTTTGCAGATTTCAAAATTTCATATGTACCCAGAGCAATGAATGAATTGGCTAATTCATTAGCTGTTTCGGCTTGTGCTTTTATACCTCCTCTGCCTCATAAACTGAATTACGAAATTCAAGTTAAGTATAGGCCATCCCTCCCTGATAATGTAAAATTCTGGAAGGTTTTCGAAGACGATGTCGAACTCACTAGATTTCTTGCAGTAATAGATGAGTTTGCAGATTTGCAAATTCATCAGGAGAATGAACATGACGATGAAGCTGAGAAGCCAAAATTCAGAAGCAAAATCGCAGCACATGAAATAGTACAGTTGTCCACCAACAGAATTCCTAAAGGTTTGGTCCCTTTAGAAAAGCTTTTTGATAAAAATGATGTAGCTGTCAAATTGGAAAAGGGGGAAAAAGATTCAAAAGTTTTGCAGTATAATGTAGCCAACGAACAGAATCCTAAATATGTCAACTTAGCTTCACATTTGACTGAAAAACAAAAGGATGATTATGGTGAATTCCTAAAGGAGTTTGCTGACATTTTTGCTTGGCAATATGATGACTTGAAGGCTTTCGACATAGAGGTAATTCAGCACAAGATCCCCTTGAACAAAGATACCAAACCATTTAGGCAGAAACTTAGATCCTTTAATCCTTTGTTGTTGCCTACAATGGAAAGAGAAATCACGAAACTATTGGATGTCTGCATTATCATACCTCTCAGATATTCAGAATGGATTGAAAATCTTGTGCCGGTCAGAAAGAAGAATGAAGAGATCAGACTCTGTGTGGATTTCAGAAATTTGAATAAGTGCTCTAGGAAGGATAATTACCCGCTGCCCAAAATGGAACATATTTTGCAAAAGGTGTCAGGATCAAAGGTGATGTCTTTTATTGATGGGTTTTTCGGATACAACCAGATCGTTGTCCATCCGGACGATAGAGAAAAGACTTCCTTTACTACTCCATGGGGTACGTTTATGTACGAAAAGATGCCTTTCGGATCGATGAATGCAGGAGCAACATTCCAAAGGGCGATGGACATTGCTTTTGTTGGGGAGAAAGACAAATTCATCCTGATATATCTTGACGATATCACTATTTTTTCGAGCAGCCATGAACATCATTTGCGGCACTTAAAAAAGACATTCTTAAAATGTCGAAGGTATGGCATTTCTCTTAATCCCAAAAATCAAATTTTGCATTTAAGGAAGGGACATTACTTGGACATATTGTTTCAGCTGATGGGGTGAAGATCGACCCAAAAAGAGTAGAAGCAATCAAAAATTTGTCTCTTCCTAGATCAAAGAAGGACATTCAGTCTTTCCTTGGGACTATAAACTTTATCAAGAGGTTTATAGAAAACTTTGCAGAACTCACAAAGCATATCACTTCTATGTTAAGAAAGAACTCTGAAGTAAAATGGACTGAAGAAGCTAAACACTCATTCAATGCTATCAAGGAAGCCATTATGACAGCCCCTGTTTTAATCAGCCCCGACTTCGCCAAGGAATTTTATATCTTTTCATTTGCTTCAAAAGATACAACTGCAGCAGTACTCTTGCAAAGAAATGTTGATGATCAGGAGCAGCCAGTTGCCTTCTTCAGTAAAGTCTTGAGGGATGCAGAGGTGAAGTATGAATTATTGGAGAAACAAGCATATGCACTCATCAAGTCATTAAAAGCTTTCAGAGTTTACATCCTTCAAGCCAAGGTAATAGCTTACATACCTTCTAGTTCAGTTAAAGATGTGCTTATACAACCCGACATAGATGGGAAAAGGAGTAAGTGGATAGCAAAGTTAATTGAATTTGATGTTGAAATTAAACCGAGCAAACTTGTGAAAGGTCAAGGCCTTGCCAAACTCCTTGCAGAAGAAAATTGTAAACTACTCGAAATAAATTTGGTAAGTGTTAATGCAGATAATGTTCAGTCTTCAGAGGATAAAAGAAGTGAGGAAATGCACGTCTCAGCTCACCTAGCTAATTGCAAATGGTACAGTCAAATTATTCATTTTCTGCAAACTTTATCAGTCCCTCCAGATTTGACAAAAACACAAGGAAGGGCTTTAAAGCTCAAAGCCATGAATTTCTGCATCAATGTCAACTTATTGTTCTGGAAAAATCCAATAGGTTTATTATTGAGGTGCATAAACCAAGAGGAAGCAGCTAAATTCATGATTAAGTTCCATAATAATGAATGCGGAGGACATCACTATTGGAAGACTACCGCACATAAAATCTTAATATCTGGTTATTACTGGCCATCCTTATTTTCAGATGTGTGTGAGTTTGTGAAAACATGTGACAAGTGACAAAGATTTGAAGGCAAACAACAACTGAAATCTCTTCCCCTCATATCTATAGTGGTCACAGGTCCCTTCCAGCAATGGGGTATGGACTTCATAGGTGAGATTCACCCGCCTTCTAGCAGTCAGCAAAGATGGATCCTTGTTGCCACCGATTATTTTACAAAGTGGATTGAGGCTATTCCTACCAGGAACGCCAACCATATTGTCATCATTAATTTTCTGCAAGAAAACATATTTGCCAGATTTGGTTGCCCTAAAAGAATAGTCATTGATAACGTTGTTGCATTCAAAGATAAACACTTGGTAAAACTATGTGAAGATCTGGAAGTTCAACTAGTACATTCCATTGCTTAATATACACAAGGAAATGGTTTAGCTGAGTCATCGAATAAGAGTTTAGTCAGAATTATAAATAAGTTTCTTGAACAAAATACCAGAGGTTGGGATTCCAAGCTAAAATTTGCTTTGTGGGCTGACAGGGTTACAAATAAAAAGTCAATTGGTACATCCCCCTTCAAGTTGGTATATGGTACTGAAGCCATATTTCCTATTCAACTTGCACTGCCAGTTGCAAAGTTTTTACAAGAAACTGACTCTAAACCAAGTGATTTAACTCGAAGAATCCATAATCTGGTAGAGTTGCAGCAAGATAGAGAGCAACTTCTGGAAAAGACATAATTACACCAAGAAAAGATGAAGGAGATTTTCGACAAGAAAGTCAAAACAAATATTTTCAAAACAGGGGAATTGGTCTTAAAATGGGATGCAGCAAGGCAAGAGAAGGGGAAACACGGAAAATTTGATGCTCTCTGGGCAGGTCATTTCGTCATAACAGCGGTTCATCAGAACAATACCTTTGTTCTCCAAAATCTTGCAGGTGAGGAAGTAGCAGGTGGCCCTTTCAACGGGCATTTTCTAAAGACCTATTTTTCATAAGGCTTTTCTTAATGCCCTGTTTTACTTGTACATATTCTTTTCAGTTCTGTTTTCTTTGTTTTTATCACTTGAATAACTCCATGCCCAATGGTACTGAACAAAACCATTTTTCAAATTTTCAAATAAATAAAGGCTATTGAGTCTAACTAGGTTCTTAGTGACCTCACAGGGACGTATCCATCCCAGTTGGAGCCAAATGTTAGCTCCCAAAATGAATCAGTCACTATGCTTTCATTTTGTAGATGATAGCATGGTCATCTGTAGTTTTCTCCTTTTGTTTTTAATTTCTTCTAGTGTCAAAACTTAGGTTTTAAATTCATGCCTTAGAAATAAGTTGATCCTTAAAGGTCTTTTCTATAAAATTTCATGAAAAGATTTTCAACAGCTAACGCGTTTTGCAAGGTTGATGATTAGCTGGTGAAAGCGGCGAGTTTCAACAGTTAAGGAGTACTTTCCCGTAGACAGTTAGCTGGTGAAAGCACGAAACACGTGTTTTTCCTCCACGATTTCAGAAATCAAAAAGATGACACACTCGACACACATCACATAATCATTATGACGCGCTGGTGAAAGAAAATGATGATGAGGATTCTGTTATGCACGTATGAATCAAATATCATAGCGGATCGTGTTCGTGAATGCATGCTTCAAACAATGATGGTGTTGGAGATGACAAATTCACATTCATCATCACAGGTAACGGAGCAGTACTACTCAGCCGACGACATCAAATCGACACTTCATATTTTCAACACGCATTTTTCACAGGCAATATGTTATGGTTTCATATTTGAAAGGCAACATCGAGAGTTTTCACTAGCGCCAAACATTGGCTCAATCAGGAAAATACAGTGACATTGTTTGCAAAATTGTTTGAGGTTCGAGTTACATATGGCAAGGAAATGAAGCGGTTCATTACTGAGGAAAGAATTAGACAACCTGTCTTTTTTACAGGCACATCTAGAGGTGTAAAAACGTTTCTCAGACACAGGTTGCATGGGTTATGTTGAAAAGTTACAGAATGGTTGCCACCAAACAACAATTGAAGCGTTTGCTAAATCGTATCATGGAAACAAAGCCAGTGTGGGTTCTTTAGAAATGATAGTTGATGAAGCCGCCATTTCCACAGCAACCAGCTTACCTAGATCAGGCCAGAGATGGTTTAAGACAACAGCAACTAAGAATCTCAATTTCAGAGCATATCTTAAGGCAGAATTCAGAAATGTCGCCTCGAAGAAAAGCATGTCAGTTTCTCATTTGGAGGATGAATGGAAAGACATGTTCAAAGGCATTCAACTCTATATAACCTCAGAAGGAAGGTATGATAAGATGATGCTATATAATTTCAAGCTCTGAGATCATTTCACAGGGAAAACTCTCTTGAATTTACCTTTCTTCTTTCACAAAAGCCTAACCAAAGTATGTAAAAAGATTAGGGTTGAACCTCTAAGTATGAAAAACACTCTTTGTCATTTCGGCCTAATCAAATTGATAATCCTAGAAGAACTAAGACAAAGAGGAAGGACTTGGCAACATTTTCTTTTTTGGGAAGGCTTTGAAACCCAAACTTAGCCCATGAATGAGCAGACGAAAGATGGGAAAAAGAAATTAACTCCTCAGAGCAACTCGAGGAGGAGGAGAACTCTTCCAGGACCACCAGAGGATAGGATTTTCGGCATAAAGTCTCAAAGATCAAAGAAAAAATTAGATTTTGAAACCACTTCAGAGCAGCCTACAGTAAAGAAGACAAATATTCTAAATCTACCATACACAGACTCATAAATAGAGCCAGAGCAAGAAGATGAAAGTCTAGCCATTAAAAGCCCTGAACACTCCATGGAAATTGCACAGGACTGTGAGACTTTTACTCCCACTGATGAAGGTGAAACATCAAAGAGAAAAAAGTCAAAGAAATCACAAAAAATTAAGCAACTAAAGGAAGTGATTGCTCAACAGGAGGTTTTGGAAAGAGTAATCAAGGCAAGATACAAATCTTTGTCTGACAATTTCGTAGAGACAAATGCAACATTTGAGAAGTTGGCTCGTGAGAGTGTCAAAGACAAAAAGAGAAAGAAGAAAATCACCAAAGATTATAACAGTTTATGGTTGTTAGCAAAACGCCTTAAGAGGAAAATTAAGAAATTGAAGCAGAAGCATAAGTCGCATCCAGATCTACAAGTACTAGCCCAGGTTGTTGTGAATATGCAGGGAGATAAATCAAAGACACACTAAGTTTTTGATAAAACAATAGTTTTGGAGGTGGAAGTTTCCTTTTTGGCCAAGACAGAACTTTCACGAGCGCAAAGGGTAAATTTACAACCAGTTAGCTAGTGAAAGGCAGAGCTTTCACCAGCTAACCAGCGGATCATAAGGTGAATTAGCTGGTGAAAGCACAAAAAGAAATTTTTGAAAGCTAAAGCTAGAGCAAGGAAATTTTCAAGTATTTAAAGAGGTTTAAGAGAATCAAAGGATTAACCACTTAGTCATGAAACACTCAGCATCAGAGATTCGTGGAGATTTTGAAGACCAAATGCTAAATTGGTCACCTAAAGTTTCGATTATGGTTAATTGAAGAAGTCCATCTACAGAAGACAAGTGCCTTTACCTTTCCATGACACAACAGAGTCCTGAACTGATGAAGTACAGATGTCAAAGATTGATATAGAAGACAGTTCGAGTTCTAGGAACTAGTCTTTGTTATTGATTGCATTAGTTAGTTTTATTTTCTATTTTTAGATACAGATCCAAGTTTTCAGGATCTTAAAAACTGATTCTAAAAGGCTATAAATGCCTATCTTTTCTAAGAGATAAGGGTTCAAACTGGGAATGCATTTTGGCTACTGTATAGACTCTTATTGGATAATAGAAATCACAGTCTCCTTTTGCTTTCAATATCAGAAATATTCATGCATCTTGTTTATGTACTTTATTTCAGTTTATCTTAGCTTTTAAAGATTGTCATCTCTTTATTAAGCTCATAGACTTGAAGTGAAGGATTTCTTACTACCTTGCATTAAGCCCTACACCTAGTTGTATTTGGCAATCAAGATTAGTATTCTTCATCCTCTCCTTTAAAAAATATCTGGTCTGATTATTGTTTTCTAAAAGCACTGTTTCATTTGAATGTCTGATGAGTTGTCTATTACATTAATCATTGAGTGATCCCATTGTTCCAAGCATACCTACACATTATATTCTTAAGTTACCATGCATTCTTAGCCTACAACCCTAAGGAGTTGCTTGGAGTGATAACAAGTTCTTTTAACATTATCAATTAGAGTGAATTTTATTCTTCTAACATTATCGATTAGAATGAATTTTATATTCCATTAATAAGTTTTTTCTTAACATTTTATTAATTTAAATTGAGAAGAAAACTTAAAATTATTAAGTTATTACTTTGGATGTGTTTGCATATTTTAGAGGTATAGTTTAATTGTTTTTACGTTTGTTTTTACTGTTTCATAACTATTACCTTAATTCAGTTGTCAGCAAAAATATAATTTTACATTGCTTAAATTGCTTTTTAATATATAAATAGATTCAATTTCTCAAAAACTCTAAAATACCCAAAATATATAATCTCAAATTCTGAAATTTACAATTTTCTAAATTTCCAATCAAATTTTAAAAAATCATTTAAACTACATCTTTTCTACCTATTTCTCAACTTTAAAAAATTATTTAAGAAATAAATAAATAGGAAATTCATAAACAAAACACACCACACTACACTTGTATTTTTATTACTAATACTATTTCAAGTTGACGGCTCTGAACAATTGTATTTATTACCATTGCTATTTCAAGTTGACAGCTCTGAACAATGGTGCGGTGGAGGCTCTGACTGCACTGCATCGGACCAAACCCCACCAAACCAAAATGTGGAGATCCCTTTCTTTTTCCCTTCCCCATATGCATGTGCCACTGAAGGATGTGAGTTTCAAGCTTATAGGAATTTCACTGTTATCGAGGAAACCCCTAATACTAGAAGGTATGGTAGTTCTCCAACACCCTCTCCTTCTGCATTGCTATAGGACCTTTCCCCTTCCTCACCCCTCTTTCTACACCCCATTTTGATATCTTCCTTTCATAACATCATTCTAGCAATCATAGGTTTTTAGTTGGTTTTCCACCAACTTCCTTAAAATTGAGCAATACTTATTCTGGCACCAACACTTGAACACTATTTTTACTTTTCTTCATTCAAAATCCAAATGGTGTTGAACCACATATGCTTTGGGACGAAGCATACTTTTGGGGTTAGATAATCTTCAATTAGGATTAGTGCTTGGGTTGAAATCTCCTCGCACACATTGATTATGTGTTCTTTATTGTATTTTTAGTATGTTTTGGAATTTTTTCATGCTTTCTACATGTTTTCTTGTTTGATTACTTATAATATACACTTATTTGGGGGTTGGTTGTGGTCCCAAATAGTGCACCATTGAGTGATTGAGTATGTATAAATACTCTGCAATTGTATGGTTAAAGGTTATCAAGCAAGATCTTGTATCATAACTAATTTAACTATATTACATTAGACCTCTAACCTTCTTACAACCAACGTTATTTCTATGTTGTGCTTTTGTGTTGTTTTCCTACAAACTTGAGTTAGCACATTGGTTTACCTTCATGTATAACTTAGCACATAGAATTGCATATCTTTATATTTATGTTGACTTGTTAGTTAGCTTGCATGCGTATTTGTGTGCACTAAGATGTGTTATATCCCCTCGGTAAGTGACTAAGGGATTACCACTAACAACAATAGACATTGATATTGCACTTTTAAGAGGATTTTTGGATCGCAGAATTGCATGATAAGGATTTTGGCATGGCAATTGCAAATTTAGGAGGATTTTGGACCACACAATTGCATTATAAGGATTTTGGCATGACAATTGTAGTAGACGAGGACATTGCATTTTTAGGAGGACTCTAGACTATACAATTGCATTATAAGGATTTTGACATGACAATTGCAATAGAGGAGGACGTTGCATTTTTAGAATGACTCTAGACTACACAATTGCATTATTTGGCATGATGGTTGTATTAGAGGAAGACATTAAAGACATTGCATTGTTAGGAGGACTTGGACCACACAATTACATTATAAGGGTTTTGACAGGGAAGTTGCAATGGAGAAAGACATTTCACTTTCAATAGAATTTTAGAGGACACATTTGAAATATAAAGATATTGGTATGGTAGTTGTAGTAGAAGAAGACATTTCACTTTTCTTAGGATTTCAGATCACATAATTGATACTTTAGTTCATATATTTCTATATATATAAGCAAGAAAAGAAAACCAGGGTGTGGACAAAAAGAGGAGCAGAGAGGGAAAAACACAAATGCAGGGAGAGAGGGAAAAACACAGATGCAAGGGGAGGTGATGAATTAAAGTGAACCAAAAGACCAAAGTTGGAGAAAATGATAATTTAAAAGTATAAATAAAAGGGAAAAAGGAGGGGATAGGAAAAATGGGTCGAAAGATCATTTACAAGGTGATCATAAGGAAAGGGGAGAAAGATAATGTTTAGAGTTGTGCTCATGATTTTAAAGGTGATTGATAATAGGGATCAAGATTGGTTGATTTTAACATTATCTTCTAGCTTGATGTTATTCGGTTCTTCTCAATTTCAACATCTTCTCTAATAGGTCTAGTAGAATATAAGTTTTGAATATGCTTTTGAATAGGTCATTGTTCTTTTGTTGTTTCGGTTTGGGCTAAGTGTGCTCAGCTACAAAATTTAAATTATACTTGGACCGGTAATTCCATTAATCAATGTATGGAAGATTGGTTTGGTAACAAGGCATTGTCAAAAAGACTTCCAGCATTGGTTTGTTGGCATATTTGGCTCGAACGCAACAATCTATTATTTGAAGGTAAAGGGCCTTCTACTTGGTCAGTAGTCCACATGACTTAAAGTATGCTCGAGAACTTGCCCATTGGTACAAAATCAGTACCCAAAAGTTTAAGAGTGAACTCTATCTTCAGGATAAATGGTTATTCAATGGCTTTCTTTGATGGTGCTTCAGTGGAGAGAGGTACTAATTGTGGGGCATGTGGCACCATTTTTTGCAGAGATATGACTAAATACAGGTGGCATTTTAATGGCGGAGCTGGAACTAACACAAAAGATGAATTGTTGGGCGCTTGGGCTTCGCTTTTCATAGCAAAGCAGTTACACATTGAATACATCCAGCTGATAGGCGACTCCAAGATAGTAATTGATTGTCTCAATAAAAAAGGAAATCTTCAAGCCATAAATATCGAAGGCTAGAAAGGCAAGATTAGGGAGTTGATTTCGACATTCAGAGGTATATATTTTTAGCATATATTCAGGGAGTCAAATGTGGAGGCAGACAAATGCTCGAAACAATCATTAGCGACTACATGTGATAGACTGACATTAACTTCTTGGGACAAAGAAAATGTTGGAAGAGCTGTTGATTTTGACATTTTTTAAAGCATTTTCAGGCCCACTGGTTACTTATTTTTTTTTTGTTGTCATATACACATTGATAGAAAGTAATATTGTCTGTTTTGATCAGCAAAGTTAGGATGAGTCTCTTCTTGTTGACAGTGAAATGTCTAAAGGTGGTATTTTTGTTTTTGAAAACAGGTGGATAGGAAAAAGTTGTTATACTTTTAAATATATTGTATTAAAGAAAAATTATATTTTAATATAATTCGTGCGATTTTTCGGGGAAAAAAAAAGGTTCCTCAAAAAGATGTTTGATATAATTAAAATATCGAACAATGATATATATAGTTGTGTGATTATGGTTGATAGGAACAATATTTTCTTTAACTCTATTTCTTATTAATTAATCTATTTAATCAATATACATGATAACAAAAAAACACGTGTTTTCATAAAATTAATCAATATACATGATAACAAAAAACATGTGTTTTCATAAAATTGTATTGTACGAGGGGTTAATGTTGTGTTTAACGACATTGTAAAGGTTTTTTTTAATAATATATCTTTAAAATTGTTTTGGGTATTTTTTTTGGGTTTTAATCAATTTTTTTTTCTTTCATAATATTTATTTGAAGAATCCCCTGGATGGGGTGCCACGAAGTCACCAGAGGACACGCGGGCAGCTGCCGGGATGCAGTATTAATGCATCAACCGGCGAGCCTACCCTTCGCCATTAATTCACCATGGTTCACAGCAGCCACCACCTCATGACGAGCCTCCTCGCGCGAGGGAAATGTACCAGCCTCCAGCGCACCCAACACTCAGCCTTAATGGCTTTGGCGGTCGCGGTAGCCTTATGCACTATCACAGTGATGAATTGCGCAGAGACGCATTGGCTCCTCGCAGTGTTCACTCCACCAGCGTGTCCGCAACATACTCCATTGGAGCAGAGATTCAGAGCCCTGTTGAAGCTCTGGAGAAGAGAAGCCAGTCCACCAGGAACCCTGGTCCCTTCCAGGGTCTCCATCATGCCAAGGATAAGAGGGAAATCACGCAGAGGTGTCGCCTGGTACATGATCGAGTCTCGGCACCATCGACAGAGGAAGTTTGAACGGGCACTAGCCATAGCATCCACTCGACACAAAAGAAGACCACGCACGCCTCCCATGGCGTATGTAGAAGAAATCACTTGGGAGGAAGCTATGCAGAGCCACCCCACTATTGAATTCGGAAAGGAAGACAAGCCTCTGCCTGGGGTCACTCCACAGAACTTCAACGCGAACAGCTCGGAGGACTTCTTCCCCACCTGTTTCATGGAAGAGGAGACCCCTCTCGATGCCACCACAGGGACGGTGACGCTACCGGAGCATCTGACCAAAGAAGCGACGGACTCCGAGCACCAAGCCTCCGGCGTCAGCGGCGGGCTGGAACAACCATCCTTCTCCGAATTATGGCCCCTTCCACTCATCTTTAAGCTCAGAAGTCTAATGGACGACCAAGTTTTTCACCTCGCCAAGATAGATCAAAGGCTGGACATGCTCTTTGCGGCCCACTCCAAGAATCTTCCACAGCGGCAATGTTCGACGTGTGCGCAGACGTACTCACTTCCAGCAGGCTGGCGACAGCAGAGGAGCGAGAGGAAGCGCACGGGTAAAAAGGTTAAATGATGCTTTCAGTTAGGGGTACTTCTGTTAGCTCTAGTTCAGTTAGCTTGCTCAGTTCATTTACATCTAGCTATGGCATACTTTTTGAAACTTATAAGTTTGATAGCCCTGGTTTCCTACGGGCAGGGCAAATCTATGTCTATTTTGATAACAAAGTAACACTTGGCTCAGGGTGTCCAGCTGTCCCGGTTTCCTGCATAGACGGGACAGCTGGCATCACCAACAGTTACTGTATGATGTTTATGTTAATATAATAGGATCCACCTTTTTTTTTTTTTAAATATATTTATTTGAAAAATAAATATTTTTCTAAATATATTATTTTAAAATATGTCAATAAAATTATTATTAATTCTTTTAACATTATCGATTAGAGTGAATTTTATATTCAATTAATAAGTTTTTTCTTAACATTTTATTAATTTAAATTTGGAAGAAAACTTAAAATTATTAAGTTCACTGTGGGTGTGTTTGCATATTTTCAGAGAGTGAATTTTATATTCAATTAATAAGTTTTTTCTTAACATTTTATTAATTTAAATTTGGAAGAAAACTTAAAATTATTAAGTTCATTGTGGGTGTGAATTAATAAGTTTTTTCTTAACATTTTATTAATTTAAATTTGGAAGAAAACTTAAAATTATTAAGTTCACTGTGGGTGTGTTTGCATATTTTCAGAGAGTGAATTTTATATTCAATTAATAAGTTTTTTCTTAACATTTTATTAATTTAAATTTGGAAGAAAACTTAAAATTATTAAGTTCATTGTGGGTGTGTTTGCATATTTTCAGAGGTATAATTTAATTGTTTTAAGTTTGTTTTTATTGTCTAGTAACTATTACCCTAATTCAATTACAGAATTATTAGTAAAAATATAATTTTACATTGTTTAAATTGTTTTTTTAATGTATAAATGAATTCAATTTTTCAAAAACTCTAAGACACTCAAAATATATAATCTCAAATTCTAAAATTTACAATTTTCTAAATTTCCAACCAAATTTTAAAAAATCACCTATTTGTTAACTTAAAAAATAAATAAATATAAAATTTATAAACAAAACACACCACACTACACTTATATTTTTATTACTATTACTATTTCAAGTTGACGTCTCTGAACAACTGTATTTATTACCATTGCTATTTCAAGTTGACGGCTCTAATAAATGGTGCGGTGGAGGCTCTGACTGTACTGCATCGGACCAAAACCTTGCCCTCGCCGCTTTACCGATTCCTCGCCGCCTGAAAATCTTTACGATGTTGACAGCTCCGAACAATGGTGCGGTGGAGGCTCTGACTGCACTGCATTGGACCAAAACCTTGTCCTCGCCTGTAAATCCTGACGATGTTTAGGGTTTCAACAACTTCCTTATATTTTTTTAATATTTGTTTATTATTAATATATTGTGAAACTAAGTTTCAATGTTAGTGAATGTTATTGTCAAACATATTAATAATAAAATAATGTTTATATATATAAATATATTTTTGTTAATATTGGTTGATTAATATCATTAAGAGTTTTGTTGGTTGGAAAATTGTTATTTTTATGTAAAAAGAAGGTGATTATATAAAAATATGTATTAATATTTTTAAGAGAGATTGGTTTTGTTAAGAAAACTTATGGATCACAATTATGTGTAGAGTTTTGAAAGTGGATACTCTATTCATCATCAAGGATATGAAAAACTGATAAGTAATAAAAGAATGTAGAGAAAATAAATATAACAAAAACTATGATAAAATAGTGCTTAAGAGTAATTAAACCAAAAATTCATGTATTAAAATATTCAAATGAAATAAAGATAAATTATTAAATTAAAAAGAATTTGCATAATAGAATATTTTATAAAATTAAAGTATCCCAATGATGTAATGGTAAATTATTAAATTAGAAAGATTTAAGTATTCTATTGATGTAAAATAATATTAAATTAAATTAAATAGGTATAAAATTAGGGGGTATGTTAAAAAACATTAGAGTTAGGTTAGGAAAGGGGAGGGAAGAAGATTTAGGGGATTAGTAATAAAATAATTAAAGAGAGTTTATAATAGAATGGAGGACAAAGTTGTGAAGAAAGGGAGAGAATGTTTAAAAATATTCATGAAAGAAGATTAGTCAAGTAATAATTAAGGCGAGGTAAAAGGGAGAGGAAAAGATTAGAAAGTAATCAAGCAATTCAAGAGAGAGTTTATAATATAAAGTCAAAGGATAAGAGGGCTAAATATTAAAAATATTTAAAACAATGGTAGAATAATGTGAAAGGCAAAAGAATTAGAGAAATGGAGATGCGATGGCAATAAGAGATCAAAAAGAGACTGGGGCGTTGTTGAACTAAACATATGGGACAGGGAGGCCAAAGGTGTCAAAAGTGGAAGTCTGGTGGTTAAGGTGATGAATGATAGGTTTCCAAGACTGGCTAAGTTTGTAGCCATCTTCACGGTTGAATTTGTTAGGATGTTTTTTTATTTCAAGGGCTTCACGAATGAGACGGGAGGAGTGATGAGGGGTAGGGGCTAAGATTTTGGTTCGGTCAAAGCAAATCAGGTGCTTGGATTTAGATGAGTGTTCAGAGATAACAGATTTAGAGGTTTGGTTATCATGGACTATGTCAGCTATATGCTCTTTAAGCCTAAAAAGTTTAAAGGTTCTATTGGTTTGGCTTATGTAAGATTTCCCATAGGAGCACGGGATCTGGTAGACTCATGAGCCAAGCATCGGGTTAGATTTTGTTGGCATGTTTACAGGCAGAGTGCGCTTGTCATTTATGGCAAGAACAACAGGGATGATGATATGTTTACAGGCAAGAAAATCAGTAATGAGGAAAGGAACAATGATGGCAAACAGAGAAAGCATAAGTTCAGGAGGAGCGAACAGTATGCAGAGACGAGAAAGCTCAGAAGAGATAGCAGTTTCCAGAAGCGTAGCCAAGGTCCAAGAGAATGACTCGCAGGAGGAGCAAAGGTCGAGACCTTTGAACACTTAGAAAACCTTCTAAAGTCAGAGAGATCAGAACGCTCAAGAGGAAGAGCGACAATGGTCGTCAGATCAATGTCCAGACAGGAGGAGCGCGCAGAAAGATTAAGTCGTCGATCTAAGAACATGATCGACGAACAACGATTAGTTCGGATCTAAAGATGCGAGGAGTTTACACTCAGGAAAGTTTGAGATTTGAAATCTCCGGAATGCAAAGTTTCGTCAGTCGTCGGATCAATTTCGAATGGAAGGACAGGATAAGATAGCAAAGTTGCATTGCATAAAGATCTGAGTCGTTAGATCTGAGTACATGGACCAATAGCCGTTGGATCCCAAGGAAAGTGCACGAGACAAGTTCCGAAGTCATCGGAACAGTCCATCGTCAGGGTTGACAGGTGGCAGTAGATCTAGGAGTTCGAAGCATCGAACTTCGAAATATTTGCAAGGGATAGAGTGGAGTTGATCCTAGCCATTGATGTTGGGAAGGACACGGGGCGAGAGATTAGCATTTCGATGACTCGTGAACTGGAAGAGTCAAAGGTGAGAGTTGGCGGAACTCGCAAAATGTGAATTCGCGAAATGATCTGAATCGTCGGATCAGTGAGGATCGTGGACCGTCAGATCACTAAGGATCATGGACCATTGATCTGGCACGATGAAGAACGAGGTCTGAGTTCTTGAAGAAGAGATCTAGACCGTTGAAATACAGAAGATCGTGGGTCGTTGATCTGGAACAGGTATCGGGAAATCGAGAGTCGAAGAAAGGAGGTGCTCTAATTTTTCAAGTTGTGAATGCGAAATCACGATTTGATCGCAGCCATCAATCAGAGGGAGAGATCTCGACTGTTGATTTGATATGAAGCGTTTCAGAGTTTTGCGGGTTGGGAATTTCGAGGTAACTCATAGCAGGAGTTTGCGAAATGTGAAATCGCGAAACACCCCTCTTGCTTGGCCCCTGGTCACAGTTGGTGGTCACATTGATGAAGGTTAAGGGAGGAGCTAGCATGTCGCTAGGATTTACAACGGAGATCGCCGAAATCGGGCAATGCCTTTTCGAATAGGGTTGTGGTCACAATGAGTGGTCACATCAGTGGAAGAGAAGGGAAGGAGCTAGCGTTGCTAGGCTCCACCTCGAAGTTTCGCAAGTTTGGAAAATCGAGGTGACTCACAGTCGATCACTCAAAATGTGAAATCGCGAAACGAATATTGGTTAGGCGTATGGTCACCGTCGATGGTCATGTGAAAGGAAGGGGCTTAGCCAGAAAAGATAGCACCCACTGTATAAATTTCTCAGAAAGGGAAAAAGGCGCCAAAATCATGAGCGCGTGGAGGTTCTCTCAATAACTGCTAGATATAGACTGATTGTAACTGCAGAAAATGACTGATTGCATATACCAGAGAATTCGAAGAATCTCAGGGTGACTGCTAGAGGAGCCGAAGAGTCTCGAGGAAAATGCCAGTGGAATGAAGACTCATCATAGAGACAATTGACAGATGGCAAAGTGTTGAAGTCTGTAATTATAACAGAGAGGATAAGCTCAACTGTGATAGAGAAGACGAAGGGTCGCACTTCCAGAAAAAGGCAAAGAATCTCAGGAACGACCACTGATGATGAATAGTCTCATCATAACAGCTATTGATGTAGAACAGATTCAGCATAATCGCCAGAGAGGACGAAGAGTTAGGTGTATGATCTGGAAAAGGACTTGGCATGATAGATATATGCAAAACAAAGAAGTGAAGGTAGGCTTCTAGTTAGCCATGCATTTGTGAGGAAGAGACAGAGTGAACAACCACAAGGGCAGAACAATGATGTAGTGAAGGGCATGCCAAGGCATAATTGCTATAGTGGGAAAACCCCCCTATGGACTACACTAGGGTTCTAAAGTGTAGGCAGAGCTAGCTGTCTAAAGTCTCCTACTTTTAACCACTATCCCAAAAACACCCCACATTCATGTATAAAGTATAAAGTATAGGGATCTGGTAGTCCTACCTTAAACTCTGCATCCACTGTCGATCCCAATGCATTCGGTTGCTTCTCGACTGCAAATCTCCTCCCAAGGATGACCTGCATTCACCAAAAGACAAACAAGAAACTACGAACATGCATTCTATATATGAATTAGTGGGTTAGATGTCATAACAAAATGTTAATCAAACATGAATATTGAACACATCATAAAGCGGGACAGAAAAAGTACTTCTTTATATTAATCTCACAAAGTCACTTACAAAATGAGATCAATGACTACTCCTCGAACCCGGTCCTGGGCTCCTCTTCACTAAGCTCCAACAACTTCCACGTATCATTCTTCACTCACACTTCTCTCTAGAGAATAGGCATAGGTTTATGGATGAGGAAAAAGGGCAAGAATGGGGAATTCTGGCTCAAACTCACAATGTGGTTGCAAATTCTTGGCGCAAGGGGGGATTAGGAAATGGGCAAAGTTTCACTGATTTCACGCTTCTCCTTGGAATGGGATCCCAACACCTTCTTTTATATGCCAAAATATAGTTATTCGGTTGGGTGACAGGCTATGGGCGGTCAATTGGTTAGGAAACTACCCAAAAGCCCGTATTCCCTTGCAAATTTTATTTTTTGCAACTTTTGTGGGTATACGCAGGTTGTAATGGTGCATCTAGTGTATGTACATGGGCAGTAATGGTGCATCTAGCATACATACACGGGCAGTAGTGGTGCAAGGCGCGTACATCTTCAAAAATTTGGTTTTTAAGAAGAGTTATTCAGTATTGGCTTGGCAAAAATAGTAAGTAAGATGGCATGCTGCTAGGTATGCATGTCTGGTGCAAATTAGGGTTATAACAGATGCCCCCTAATGTGTGAGGTCAGAAGAGCATCAGATGGCCGAAATACATTACAAATATTTAGCAACGTACAAAGCAAGTGAGCCCGGGACCAAAGTTCGGGAGGTTCCATCTGCAAAATAACAATTGTCTCACCGAGGCAGGCATGCCCATGCTCGGGATGAAATAAATCATGGTTTCCAATCAAAGACACTGCAAATCCATGTCATATAACTATATAAAGTGTAGTCGCAAACAGTACACAGTGGATCTACATCTCAAAATCAAAAGATATACATGAATAGTATCCATCTTTAAGAAGCTAACGACGCCTGATGGTTGGATATGAGGTGCTTTGGAGCTCAAGAAACAACTTCAATATATTCTAAACTCGGGTAGGAGTGTAATGTGAGTGTACATATTCACTACCCAGAGTTCTTTGATGGCTTCTCAGGGAACAGACAAGAGGATCTTGGTGATCAAGTAGAGAATTCTGTTGATTTTGAACAAAGACTTTGATTGGAATTCCGGGATGGTCGGGCATGAGGACAAGAGACAAACTGCAGAAGGGCCAACTCAAGTTGGGTAAAAATTCCCTTGGACAATAGCACAATGAATGATGAGACTCAGGTAGCGTGACATTGACATAAGTTCACGATGCAGGAGGCAACACAAACTCTCCATATGTTTGGAAGAATAACCAAATGGAGGAGGACAAAGCTCTATGTTACGAGAACAACTTCCTAAGGTCATATTAAATCCCAGAGCTTGACGAACAAACATAAGGATGTTCTTTTTCCAAGGGCGACTCATTGTGCTGCAATGAAAAGAAAATACTTTTCCCATCCTCTTTTTGGGGTATATTTGATTTTTTTTTGTCTTTTTCAATATTTTGAAAGCTTGAAAAAGAATAAAAGAATGCTACATTACAAAGGAGGAATGAGTGTTGCAAACATACTAGTTCCAAGCGCAAGGAACACACTAATGCTTAGAGAAAGGAGACATGTGCAGGAAAAGGACACTCGGGAAAATTCCTCCATGGGTCAAGGTGTCAAGACGCAAAGGCAAAGTGCTACAAGGCTTGCACATAAGGCATGCTTCAAAGGTTCATTTGAGAGCCACATGGAGACAACATTAGGCCAAAGACGCAGGAATGCAAATGTGATTAATAGGACACAATGATAACGTCCTTCAATGTAATTTTAAATGAGCCCAGAGAAGGTAAGCTCGGTGGTTTTTCATTTTTAGAGAGTCTGAAAAAGCGCAAAAGAAGACTCCATTGGGGTACCTTTTTGGAAGATAGTCTAGTCGGTTCGAAAAATGGATAAATTAGCACCGAAAAGACGTCTATTCAAAACCATTTTAACGAGTGTGATAAAGACAAGATCACTCGGCAATATTTTCAATTTTAAGGAGTCTGAAAAGAGCTTAACTATGGATTCACTGCCTTTTTTCTGGATTTAGTATCCTGAGCCCAAAAAAGTATAAAATCTACTGAGGAGAACTCTCCCGGTGAGATGAATTTCCCGAGGTGTACCTTTTTCCTCCTTAATCTACAGGCCGGAAAAGGGATAAACTCATGCCGATAGATGTTTTTTCTGAACCAATTAATGAGTATGAAAGAACAAGGTCACTCGACGATCTTTTCAATTTTAAGGAGTCTGAAAAGAGCTTAACTGTGGACTCTGTAATGGATGTTCTTTTAGACCAGTTTAACGAGTGTGAAGAAACAAGCTCACTCAGCGATCTTTTCAATTTTAGGGAGTCTGAAAAGAGCTTAACTTTGGACTCCGTGGGGGTTCCTTTTTCGTAAATTTAGTCCCTCAGGCCCTAAAAAGGGTTAAACTTATACCTGAGAATACTCTTCTAGCGAATCGAAGTTCCTAGAGTATACCTTTGTTTGTACAATTGACCATCCAGACTAAAAAAGGGGTAAACTACCGTCGGACAGACGTGCCTTCAAATTTCAGTTTGGCGAGCGTGAAGATCAACAAGATCGCTTGGCAATCTTTTCATGTTTAGAGGGCCTGAAAAGGGCTTAAAAGAAGAACCGTTTGTTTTTTGGGAGTCCCGAGGGTGAGGCCAAGAATGATAATATATCAGACATGTGAAGGCTCAAACTCGTAATCAATACAAGACTAAAGGGACTCCGGAGCCTATAGTCATTAGTGACGGCATGGACACCAAAATGCAACCAAGATCTACCTAGGGAATCCATGTGAGGGTAGGCTCTACAACGAAATTACGACACTTCTATAGCAGGAATGATGGTTATGTGTCACAATTCGTTGGGGTCGATCCTATGGTAAAGAAAAAAAGACAACGAGGTGTAACAAGTGAAGGTGGAATCCTAACTTAAATGCACAAAGTTGGAAAAAATACTTTTCACCAAAGGACCCTAAAAGTGCTCCCAACTCCCAAAAGTTCATTGAACAAAAAATAAAGTGAATCATAACATCCAATGAGAAACTCAGGAACCACGTTACATGGTTTTCAAACCAGGAAAAATGACAACAGGGGTCAAAAAATGACAAAAAGGGCCAAAAAAGTCTATAAATAGAAGTTGGCAACTCATTATCACCATTGCAAATTGTGAATTGACCAAAAAGCCAAAAACACCCCTTTGTGAAAGAAGTTGATTCTGGGAGCTTTAGTGGACGAAACAAACTTCCGCTTGGAGCAAGTAAGTACAATTTATTACCTCTTGCATTCCCAATTTTTCTTTTTGCATTTCTTTTTTTTTGGGGGGGGGTGCACACCCTTAAAAAGTTCGGCCCTTCGTGTATGCAGGCTATCCGAGAACAACCCGTGTATGCACTCGGGCAGAGAATAATTTTCCTGCATACATACGCGACTGTCCCCAATACAACCCGCATACACCCTCAAACATATGAAAAAATTAAAAATGCATCATTTAACTCTCTTTTGAACTTGTCATTTTGCAGAATGTATGTCCATTGGAGAGAGAGAGAACATGCAGACATTGATACAATGGTCATGGAAGACCTTGCTGTTGTCACTGCATTAAAACAATGCGGGTTGTGGAAATTCTTTCGGTGTCCACTCATGTGGGCACAACCCAGGATGTTGAATGCCTTGGTGGATTACTGGCACCCGGATACGGAGGCTTTTATGCTTGAGGGGCAGTCGTTGACTCCAACGACTGAGGACATTTACTTCTTTATTGGACTCTCAAGGAGAGGTGAACCAATCAAGCTTCATTCTTTTCCTCCTGGGCCACAAAACATTTCCGAATTGATCGGGCAACACTGCGAAGCCAGAACAGATAAAGTGGGTTCCCAGGTACTGATCCACAAAATCACCAACCTATCACTGAAAGTGATAGTTTTACTTATTGGGCAAATCACTGGATCTGTGGCTTTACATCAGGCCTCCCGGGCGTATATGCATTGCACAGTACAGTGCTTAAATGCACGAGTGTTCGATTGGAGTACAACCATGCTAGAGTGCGTGAAGAGACAGCTCACAGAGTGTCGTGGGCGGAACAACAAGAATTTTGGGTTCGAGACTGTTCTTTTCTCTTTCTTCTTTGAGAGGGTACCCAGTCTTAGTCCCCGAGAGACTATACGGGGGCACATGGCCTCCTTCCCAACATTGTGCATATGGGCAGCATTGTTGCCACGACAGAGGGTAGGGAGGACCATCGAGGCCTTTGATGATATGTTTTTCAACTGGTGGTCTCGACAGATTCCGGCTATAGAGGACTACCCCTATGCTGGGATCAACTTCTCTAGAGATCCTGACATTCTCGTACCTCCCGGAGCAGAGTGAGGAGAGTTAGGTACGTTTTGTTTTTAAAAGTTTTTTAATTTTTTATTTCTTTTATATATATCATTTTTTTGTGTACCAAAGCACCTGACAACTATGTGTCTGTTATGTACAGATGTGGGACCAATGCATCCAGCTAATTTTGTGCGAAGAAGGCATCATCCATGACCAGAGGCATCATCATCAGTTGTTGGACTGGCAGCAATAGCGGGTGTACCTCCAGTTGGAGAGGCTGAGAGAGTTTTGAGACGAGTGGAGCGGAACCTATCCGCACTCACTCGTATTGTGCCTATGGATGAGATCGAGGATATCCTACCATCTATGTAGCCTCATGTGGTTGGGGTGCCACGGACCTGGGTCCAGCCATTTCAGCGTTTGGAAAATGTTGTAGTCCACTATGGCAGGGCCAACAGGACTCATGCTTAGCTTAGGGTGGACCGTTTACGTGTTGAGGGCACTCTTTGTATATTTTTTAGGGCATAAGCCCCGCGTTATATACCAGACTCGTTATTTTTTGAGGCGCTTGCACCCACCTATGTACTCTGATACTTTCGATATATATATATATATATATATATATATATATATATTTACATCTTTTTATGTCTTATGGATTACATTTATTTACAAATGTATTTACATGTGTATGTGTGTGCTTTTCTTTACATGTGTGAAATATTCCAATCTAATACTTGATTAGCTAGAGTATCTGTCATTTGATTCAATCTCCTAGGAACATGGATATACATAATGTAATTAAAATTACGTTCTAAGAGATGTACCCTAAGGAATCGTCGATGTAGAGTAGGATCGTAAATGCGGTAAACCCCATTTAACTGGGACACAACCAATTGTGCATCTAAGTAGACCCGGAGGTGAGAAATACCATGAAACAAGGCGTCATGAAGCAACTCTATTATTGCACTGTATTCGGTGACATTGCTTGTGGCGTCACCTAAACAGATACCTCCAGAAGATAACAATTGGCCTTGAGGTGTGAAAATCACCCAAGCTGCAGAAGCAAGCCTCTGAGTGTGTCGACTAGCACCGTCCGCTAATCCAACGAACATGTATGATTCACTTGACATCTGCCATAGTGAAAATATGACATCAAAACAACACGTCCATAAGACCAAAAAGACAAAAACTAAAAATGTATAAGAATTATACATATGTACAAGAAGTCACCCAAGGCGACCCACCTATGAGTAATACTTCTTAAGGTAGAGCCCATTTATAGGCTCCGCTAAATATTTCCCTTCAAAGTCAACCAGACAATAAGCGCCCTTCTTTAAAACTTCCTTCACGATGAACAGTCTGAACCACATGGGTTTGAACTTGCCTACCCCCAAGGGATCCTTATCTTGGTCATAGGCCAAGACAAGGTCACCTTCGGAAAAAATCTGAGGACGAACGGACCGATCATACTGACACTTGACTCTTTGCTTGTGAGCCTCATTAGCCAAAGTTGCATCACATCATTTCTCATCGAGCTACTCGAGATATAATAAGCCTTCCTCAAGCGGTGAAGTGTCTGGCAATAACTGTACTGCCAACTTAAGAGATGGGATCTGGAATTCTATAGGCAAGACTGCTTCTAACCCGTAAACAAGTTGAAAAGGTGAAAAACCAGTGGCAGTCTTTACAGACATTCGGTAGGCCCACAATGTCGAGTATAACATCAAATGCCAATTTGACTTGGCTGAATTGATCGTTCGTTGTAGAATGGTCTTCAACAACTTATTCACAGCTTCCACCTGATCATTTTCTTGTGGGTAATAAGGTGACGAGTGTTCTTGCCTCAACCCAAGCTTTGATGTTAATTCAGATATCATTTTGTTCTGAAAGTGACGGCCATGGTCACTGACAATCTCCTTCGGGACGCCGAACCTCGCTATTATCTGATTAAACAAGAAGAGAGTTGTTGTCTCTCCATTATCATTGAACATCGACATAACTTCGACCCACTTGGTGAAGTAGTCTACTGCTACAATGATATAGCGGTTCCCCCTGGATGAAGGGGGGTGGCATGTAGTGTAATCAATCCCCCACTTGGTGAAGGGGCCAACTGTGATGATCATCTCTCTTACGATATCGTGACACTAAATCATCGAGATAAGCCTCGATTAGGTGTTTGAGATCGATGAAAGCAAAAGACATGGCCCACTGAAAAGTGGCTCCAGCATTCTTCAGACCAAAAGGCATCTTCCGATAAGCAAATGTACCCCATGGATAGATAAAAGTTTGTTTCTGCTGGTCCTCGAGCTTGATCTGTATTTGATTGTATCATAAGAAACCATCCATGAAAGAAAAGACCTTGCAGCCTATGCATTCATTGACAATCTGGTCAATAAATGGGGTGGGGAAATTTTCTTTTGGACAAGCCTTGTTCAAATCACGAAAGTCTATACATACACGAATCGTACCTTGATTTTTGTTAACTGGAATGGTATTCAACACCCATTGAGTCAATTGGATGGGGTGGCTAAAACCAACTTTAAGTAGTTTATCTACTTCAACCTTAATAGCTACTGCTTTTCGAGGATTAACTAAATGAAGCTTCTACTGGATCGACTAGGCGTCAGGGTAAGTTGTAATCTCATGTTCAATGATTCTTGGATCAATTCCTGGCATTTCCTAGTAAGACCAGGAAAAAAGGTCGCAAAACTCTTTAAATAAATCTGTATAGATCCGAATCTCCTTAGGCTAATAATCTGCTACGATGAAGACATTCTCCACGATGCCAGGGGTTCTGGAGATATCAATAGGTATTGTTTTAGCGATGGTTTCCATATTACCCTCGACATAAACTGCGTGCATAGGCAGAGGATTAATAGGACAACACCTATCTCCAATCATAGTCAACACAAATTCTGCTACCTCTATTCTTCCTAACTCTGGGAGGAAGTATGATCCGTGATGGAGATCATCACAGGGTCTGTCTAGACTAGTCAATGCCTCTAAAATCACCTCATCATAGGGAAAGACCAAGTCTAAGGAATCGGTAGTGTCAAGGGAACTTTGAGCCCAGGAAGGCTCGAGAACTGGATCTAAATCTGATGCAGGATTCAGATCAGGGTCGG
>SNQJ01S0037686.1:14291-34832 GCA_010110895.2 Picea sitchensis
CAACTTGATAAAGGAGTTCACCCCACTCCGGGCTACATCTCCTGGTCCAGCCTCCAAATGGATCTTTTATATTAAATTTCTCAAAGTGCTTAAAAACAAGTCTTACAGTGCTCAAATCAACAAAATGACTTCTCCAATGGCTCCGCAGTGTGCCAAAACCCCTGTCTAGGCTCTGACGGCTCCTGAAACGGTCGAAAAATGAAGAAGATAGCCTCCTTGAAGTCTCCCCTTCTTCTTTGTTGTCTCTGGTTCTACAAACTGCACCCTTGTTCTCCAAACTTGGCACACACGCTCATTTAAGCGTAAAGAACCCAGTCCCGTACGCAATCGCGCACCGGTACAAACCGTAGAACGGTTAGGGTGCCTCCAGCCCCTAACCGCCTCGGCATTTGGTCATATGCCCATGTGTCCTCTGGCTGGGCACAAAAGTGGTTGAACTGTTGTAACTCCTGCGCAACCGCATTGTACTATGGTCAAACACATAAATCCGCGGGTTATCAAACCACACGCGAATGCATTAACCGTTACATATACTACATATGTATTAACACATAAAACTTTGTGTTAATGCGTTGTACAATGGTTAAAATATATATGAAATGGAACTATACTCCCGCGCGACTATTTAATACATGGCGCGACTATTTAATACATGGTCGTATTACAATGCAAATAAAACCGTGGGTCGGGGATTATGCCCCGACCCGCCCCCTATCCATATGTCACATTGTATTAATATAAATACATATTTTCCTGCCTTCCAAACAAGAAACAAGTGACGGACAGTTGGCTAGCGCATGAGTGTTAAAACTTTGGCTATGGGAGAGGTCTCGGGGTCGAACCCCGCGGACCCATACATTTTATACAAAAACTCATTCAACCATATAAACCAGTGATACGATGACACGTGGCGCCAAATGGTTGGGCCACGTGTTCACACAACATTAGCCACAAGTGACACGTGTCCACCCATGATTGGACAACCACCATCAAATGAACATATGCCATGTCATCGACTGCCATGTCAGAAAAAGGTACGGCCCTCCACGTGGCCGTACGGACTGTACGGACAGGTACAGTCAGCATCCAATTTTTACCTTTTTGACTTGGCGGTCAAATCGCAATATCTCCTCCATACGGACTCCATTCGCGAAAATAAATATACCGTCGGAATCAGGAAAACGAGACGGACACAATGGCATTGTTTTCGTCTCAATCCGAGCACTTTGAAAATTGAGCAAATTTTGATCCCCTGATCAACTAAACCCTTGATGTTATGATAAATGTAATGGCATGGTTGATAACATTGATGAGTTCATACATGTTGGGAGATGCAAATGGGATGTGGTTGGTTCCAATAAATATCCCATTTATGATATGGAAGGACATCTCCAAATGTTTCCTTTACAAATATCATATGAGGTTACTAATAATTTTGATATGTGGAAACAAGGAGATAGTGTTTGTTGTGGAGCTTGATTATCTTCATGATTCAAAGGTCTTTGTTTTCAACCATGTTTATACCCCATGAAGACTTTACATCCTGAAAAAATGTACACTTCTCCACGCAGGGGAGTGCAGAGGGGGGTTACCCCCTCTGTAGGTTTCAGGGGCAAGTGGGCCCCTAGAGGGGGTCCAGGGGTGAAGCCCTCGAAGGAAAAATTGCCTTGTAAATGTATATTTTAATAGTAAATCTGGACTGTTCATTATAAGGTCCCAGATCTAATGGTAGAAGTTATGTTAGGGTTTTTTGGCCTAGAAGGAGACCCTCTTTTATGAGGGAAATGTATCTCGGCTATGTATCATTGCAAATATTGTATTCTGAGTTAGGAGACTATGAGAAAGAAGAGGAAGTTACAATGGGTGAGCTATAGGTTTTATCCCTTCATTTGCTGGATAATAATAAAGGAAGGAACTGAAAATTTCTCTAGTGGACGTATCCCACACTCGATGAACAACATATATATGTGTCTCTATTGTATTGTGTATCTTCTACGTTTTATTTTCGCATTTATTTTATTTTATTGCTCCATGATCCTGTTTTTCTAACAACTTGTATCAGAGCGAAAGGTAACTCGTAGGAAAATAGGGTTCTTGGTTCGAGTGGGAGAAATGGCGGAAGATGGAAAGTTTAGGGCCGAGAAATTTAATGGCCAAAACTACTAGTTATGGAATATGCAGATGGAAGATTATTTATATCAAAAGGATATATTCCTACCATTGGGTGGAATAGAAAAGAAGTTGACGGCCATGAAGGATGAAGAAAGGGAGGTTCTTGACATAAAGGCACTAGGAATGATATGGTTGATCCTGGAAGTGCCAATGGCTTTCAATATTTCAAAAGAAAAGACAATGAAGGAGATGATGGACGCATTGGCTAAACTGTATGAAAAACCCTCGATGTCTAATAAGGTATTTCTAATGAAGAGATTATTTAATATGAATATGTTAGAAGGTGGGTCTGTTGCAGATCATTTAAATGAATTTAATATAGTTACTAATCAACCAAGTTCTGTAAAAGTGGAATTTGATGATGAGGTCAAGGATCTTATAATCTTGTGCTCATTGAAAGAAAGCTGGAATAGCTTGGTCATGGTTGTAAGTAACTCTATCTCTGGTTCAAACACTTTAAAATTTGATGATGTTGTTGGTGTTATCCTTAGTGAGGAAATGTGACGGAAAAGCACAGGTGAGACATCAAGTAATGCATTAAACATGAAGAACAAGGGAAGACAAAAGGATAGAGGAAAGGGATTAGGGAACCACGATAATTCTAGGAAGGGAAGATCCAAATCTAGATTTGGAAAGATAGAGTGCTAGAATTGTGGGAAGACAGGACATCTGAAGAAAGAATGCAGAGCTCCAAAGAAACAAAGGGATGGACAACACGAGAAAAATAAGGAAGAAAATGTAACAGGTGATGTGTTACAAGATTCTTCGATTCTTTCTGTAGATAATATTTCTAAGTCTAGGGTAGTAGATTCATGGGCTTCATTTCATGCCACACCCCATAGGAAACATTTTCTAGATTATGTTCAAGGTGATTTTGGACAGGTTCATTTGGGTGATGATGCACCATGCAAAATTTTTGGAATGGGAAAGGTAAAAATAAAGCAAAGAAATGGAAACCAATGGTTGTTGAAAGAGGTAAGACATGTTCCAGATCTAAGGAAAAATCTAATTTCAACAAGAGAGTTGGAAAGTGAAGGTTCTATATCCATATGTACAAATAAGGTGTGGAAGGTCACGAAAGGATCATTAGTGATAGAAAAAAGAGATAAGGTAGGTACATTGTATTTATGTACTGGTAATACTAACTATTCTATCTCTTTAGCTTCTATAGTAGTGGATACAACACTATGGAATAATAGGATTGGACACATGAGTGAGAAGGGGATGGAAATACTTCACAAAAGAAATTTGTTTCCAGAAATTAAAAAAATTGATTTGGATTTCTGTGAGCATTGTATTTATGGAAAATAGAAGAGAGTCATATTTATCAAAGTTGGAAAAGAAAATAAGAGTGAAAGGTTAGAGCTTGTGCGTATAGATGTATGGGGACCATATGAAGTATCATCTCTTGGTGGATCTCATTATTATGTTAATTTTATTGATGTGCAACTAGAAAAACTTGGGTTTACTGCATTCGACAAAAATATGATGTTTTTGACACTTTTAAGAAATGGAAAGCTTTGGTTGAGAATGAGATAGGAAAAAGGTTGAAGTGCCTCAAATCACACAATGGACGTGAATATTGCAGCAAGACATTTGATGATTACTGTTCATACCATGGGATTCATAGAGAGAAGACAGTTCCAGGAACACCACAAGGAAATGGTGTGTTAGAAAGGATGAATAGGACAATCATGGAGCGTGAAAGGAGTATGAGATTGCATGCTGGTTTTCCCTTACAGTCCTGGGAATATATTTTAGATACTAATGTTTACTTAATAAACATAGGGCCTCCACGCTCTTTGGATGGTATAATTCCAGAGGAGGCATGGACAGGTAAAACGATAAACTATTTATTTTTTAAGACTTTCGGTTGTGAAACATTTGTCCATATTGATAAAAAAAATAGAACAAAGCTTGAGGAAAAATCCAAGAAGTGTACCTTTATTGGATACGGTGTTAATGATTTTGGTTATCGCATATGGGATTATGAAAATAACAAAATCATTAGGAGTAGAGATGTCATATTCAATGAGAAGGTCATGTACAAAGATTAGTTGCAGGGAAAGAAACAGGAAAAAGAAAAACCATAATACATCGTGCTTGATGAGATCACTGAAAAAGAAATTCCAAAGATACCATAAAATCAAAAATTACAACAACAGGATCAACAGGTACCTCAAACTCCTGAAAGTGTTGTTAGAAGATCTACCAGGTTAATTAGACCCCCTGAATGATACTCTCCTTCATTTTATTATTTATTGTTGACTGATTCTGGTGAACCGAAATTTTATGAAGAGGCAATGCAGGTAGACACCAAAAAGAAGTGGGAGCAAGGCATGAAATAGGATATGGATTCCTTGGTAAATAACCAAACTTGGGACTTGGTTTAGTTGCCTACATGAAAAAGAACATTGCAAAATAAATGGGTTTACAAGTTGAAGGAAGAAGATGGAGGAAAAAAGTGGTACAAGGTTAGACTTGTTGTAAAGGGGTTTGCACAAAAGAAAGGTATAGATTTTGACGAAATATTTTCTCCTGTTGTTAAAATGAATTCAATTAGGACTATTTTAAGTCTTGTGGTAGTAGAAGATTTGCATATTGAATAGTTAGATGTAAAAACAACTTTTCTCCATGGGGATTTGGAGGAAGATATTTATATGAAGCAGCCGCAGGGGTATGAGGTCAAAGGGAAGGAGAATTTGGTATGCAGGTTGAATAAGAGCTTGTATGGACTAAAGAAATCTCCAAGATAGTGGTATTTGAAGTTTGACAGGTTTATGACAGAACAAGGTTATAGTAGATGTCATTCTAATCACTATGTTTATTTTAAAAGGCTAGAAAATGGAAGTTGTATTATCTTTCTATTGCATGTAGATGACATGCTTGTTGCAGGGTCTAATATGCAGGATATAAATGTGCTCAACAAAAAATTAGCTAATTCATTTGCGATGAAGGATTTGGGTGCTACAAAGAAAATACTTGGTATGAGAATAACAAGAGACAGAAAAAATCGCAAATTGACATTGTCTCAGGGTGAGTACATAGAGAATGTATTGTAGAGGTTTATAATGAAGAATGCAAAACCAATTAGTACACCATTGGCCAGCCATTTCAAATTAACTAAGGAAATGTGTCCTAAGACACATGAGGAGATAGAATACATGTCCAGGGTCCCTTATTCATCAACATTTGCCAGCTTGATGTATGTGATGGTTTTCACAAGACTAGATATTGCACATGCAGTGGGAGTTGTGAGCAGGTATATGAACAATCCAGGTAAAGAACATTGGGAGGTGGTAAAGTGGATTCTCAGGTAT
Organism: Picea sitchensis; assembly: GCA_010110895.2. Taxonomy (NCBI): domain Eukaryota; kingdom Viridiplantae; phylum Streptophyta; class Pinopsida; order Pinales; family Pinaceae; genus Picea; species Picea sitchensis. Next base: position 19,784 of record SNQJ01S0037686.1, read on the forward strand.
TTGAGAGGTATCACTACTCATGCATTATGTTTTGGAGGTTCAGACACTGTTCTACATGGATATTTTGATTTAGATATGGTAGGTGATAAAGATAGCAGGAGGAGCACCACATGCTATGTTTTTACTATAGGTGGAACAACAATAAGTTGAATTTATAATCTGCAAAATGTTGTTGCAATTTCAACAACATAGGCAAAGTATGTTGCTGCTACAGAGGTTAGTAAATAAATGATTTGGTTACAGAGGTTTATGGAGGAATTGGGAAAGAAGCAGGAGAATAGTAGGTTGTATTGTGACAATGAGAGTGTCATTCATCTTGCAAAGAACTCAACCTTCCATTCAAAGAATAAACATATACAACTCAGGTACCATTTCATACGATCCATCTTGGAAGATGGACATTTGAAGTTGGAAAAGGTACATACTAAACAAAATCCTTTAGACATGTTAACAAAGGGAGTAACTAGAGAGAAATTGAGTTCCTGCTCAGTTTTAGTTGGTCTTAAAGAATGAAGATGAACATGATAAATTTTCCAGGTCCAATAAGGATTACAGTCCATCATATACAACAACGGTGGAGTTGTTGAGATCAGTCTCCAAGTAGGAGATTGTTTGTTGTGGAGCCTCACTATCTTCCTGATTTAGAGGTCTTTGTTTTCAGTCGTGTTTATAACCCATGAAGAATTTACACTCTGGAAGAATGTATACTCCTCCAAGAGGGGGAGTGCAGAGGGGGTTACCCTCTATGTGGGGTCTAGGAGAAAGTGGGCCCCCAACATTTCCTTGTAAATGTATATTGTAATTTCATAGTAAATATGGACTATTCATTATAAGGTCGCATATATAATGATAGAACTTATGTTAGGGTTTTTTTCCTTAGAAGGAAACCCTCTTTTATGAGGGAAATACATTGCGGCTATGTATCATTGGGAATATTGTATTTTTAGTTAGGAGACTGTGAGATAAAGAAGAGGAACGGGTGTGATGTTGGTTGTGTCCCTTCATTTGTTGGATAATAATAAGGAAAATTCATTCGGTGGACATAACCCACACTGGGTGAACCACGTATATCTGTGTCTCTATTGTATTGTATATCTTTTGTGTTTTATTTCTGCATTTGTTTTATTTTATTTCTCTGCAATACTGTTTTTCTAACATATGGTATGGTTAAAGATATTTTCCAAACAACCAAGGATGACCTACTGCAATTTTCTCATGACAATTTCTGATCATACCTTGAGGATTTTGATGAGTATTCCTTTGAGCACATGGATTTATTCTATGAAGAATATTATCAACCACCATTGTGCTCAGATTTTGATAAGGGTGAGGAAGTTTCTTTCCCGAAGCATGATACTTGTGACAAGGTTGTCAAGCTCCCTTTGATACTTTACCTCATTATGTCACTAAGGATACAGTTGGAGAACATGTCTCTTGTACCAAGTTTTCTCTAAGGAAGAACCTTCTTTTAGAATTCAAGGGTAGGTTGAATGCCTTAAGAAGAATCTTATTATCTCAATTGTTCAACTCTCCCCGAAGAAGTTTCCAATTATCCTCTAGGTTCTTGCTAGTCCCTTCCCAAACCTCAGGATGTGATGATGTCCAGGGTATCCAACCTTCAGACTCTTTATTCGGTCTTTTGAGCCTTTTATTTTTCACGATCCCTTTCTGAGATGGATTGATCACTTTCCTAGAAGTGTAACTTGAAATAATTTTGTCCCTCCCTCCCGCCTCCATCAACTAGACTTTACAATATCCTATGATATGATGCATTCTCTAACTCATGTTATTTTTGTTCTTGACCTGTCATTGTTTTGGTTTATGATGAAGAACATAAGAAGCTATTATGAGGTATTTCTAGGATGTTTTCACTGGTTATTTGACTATACCTAGCATTCAACCAATAGGTAAGTACAGGTAGGTATGCATTTTCAACAATTTTGCATACCATTTCATTTCATATTAGTATGGTTGTAGTTGCATTTGCATATTATTTTGTCTCACTTGTATATATGTATGCTCATAATCATATCTTAGAATATATATGCTTTTATTTGTTTATTTTATCATATATGGACGAGGGATGATATCACCACCCTAGGGATTACTAATGTCTTTTGTTGAGATTTAGCAGCCACAGGTCATATCAGAGATGTTAAGGTTATCACACACTCTATGGTGATAACATGTCCATGAGTTGGAGCCATATGTTATTCCCTAGCCTAGGGATAACTAAGGATATCATGTCTCGAGGCCCACAAGTCCTAGACATGGAGTGTCGAGAGACAGACGAATTAAGCATGGCCCTGGAGGGCCCCTGTTTTATTCATTGCAGTCCAAATATCACCAACATCAACAATATTCATCACATCGGCTTGGTCCTGAAATGGAAATGAGTCTTTCTCCAAGAGGTAATAAGTCCAGGTATCATGGTATGTATCGCTCCAATTTTTAAAACATTTAAACATGTTGCATTGAATCTTTTTGGATTTCATAACATTTTCTTGACTTTATTCTCTTTGCCTTGTTCAAACTTGGGAGGGTTGCATGGTGCCCTGGTAAGTTGGTTTCCTTTTAGGATAGGTTTTTACCTAGTGTATCTCTGAAGAGTCATCACTCATTCCCTCCATACTTACCATTTTCCATCTTTATTCCCTCCATCTATCAACATTTTTGGGCATTGGGGAAGGATCCACTTGGAAAGGGTTGTACCTTACCTCATGGGAAGAAGGGGCTAAAGGCTCAGGGGGAAATGTAGTTGGAAAAGTTAAGAACCGAATTTAAACCTTCAAGATGCTTCGCCTAGGGATCCCCGAGAAAGCATTGAAATGATTCTCAGCAAGAAAACGGGACCCACATATGAATAAAACACTCAAGTCATTTGTTGGTGGATAAGAGGTCTCAACATGAGTCTACCTATCATGACCATGAACATGTAGTAGTATGACACTACCACCCAACTGGTGACCAAGCCAGGGTAGTGGCTCTTGGTTGCATGACCAAGAGAAAGGGGGTCTCATCACGAGCCAACCTACTCATTTCCATGAAATGTTTGTGGATGACACTGCCACTATCTAGTCACCAAGCCAGGGCAATGGCCATAAAGTCTTTCCTTGCATCATGAAGAAAGAAATCCAAAAGAAGAAAGCAAAGATGAAAATAAATGGAAATCAGTGGGCTTGGAAAAAATTTCATCCATGACAAGTTGCACCTCACGCTCAACAAAGGCACCCATAGGTGAGTGTTACATTTCTCTGCTATCACATGCAACCCATCCACAAATATTTTCCCTTCACCACCTCATACACTTGCATGATTTGAATCAAGCTCCACTAGGGAAACAACTTTGACTTAAGGCGAAGGCGCTGAAGAAGAAAGATGGGACCTCCAGGGCCAAGCTCGAGTTAATATGGCTCTCAGTACTCCATGTCTAGGACCTGTGGGCATCGAGACATAATCTCCTTAGTTATCCCTAGGCTAGTGGATAACACTACCCATTATGAGTATCTGAATGGTACTATAATTTTAGCGTTCAAAAACCTTTTCAGTTCTTTTTCAATTATAGGTAACAACAATGGATTGAATTGTCTAGATTTCTTTTTAAAAGGTTTGGATCTAGGATTTAAAGGAATCTTTTGCTGCATAATCTCTATATCAAAAACCTTAAGGTCTTCATAAGACCAAGAAAAAACATCTGAAAACTATTTCATCAAATTGACATACTTTTCTCTCTATTTTTTTGGCAATTTCTTGGATAATTTCACCATTCTAGGATATGAATATGGACTGATATCACAATCTACCACTTTATCCTCCTCTATTTGAATAACATAATTTTTTGGAACATCGTTATGGTCAAATAATCTCTCAAGGGGAACCAGGCCCTTCGGAAAATGATTTGTTTTTAATTCAATGATTTTATGACCAACAATATTTTCTTGAATAATATTAGCAACATGAACTTCTACATCATCATTTTCATTATCCTGGTCTATTGGGATAGTAGAAAACGCATCGATGGTATCCAAAAACCTTTTAATTTCTTGATCATCTTTAAATACTTGCCAATTTGTTTTATGTTATTTAGTATATAGGTTCTGTGTCTTACCTCAATTTCAAATCTTAAATTGGGAAACATTGGAGTTCTGAAATTACTAGCTGCCAGTGCTATAGAATCTTCCTGCTGATTCAAATTTATGTGTATAAAAGTGATGTTGGAGGCCAAAAATAAATTTTCCACAAAATCCCACACTTAATTTTTATAGTGCTTTAACCTTTGCTATTTGGTCTGATAAATATTTTTTATTTGATGGATGATAATCTCAGAATCTCCAAAAACATAAATGTTGTCAATACCCATATTTTTAGTAGCTTTCAATCTCAGCAGAAGAGCTTCATATTCATTGATATTTTTGGTTGTATCAAATTCCAATTTGTATGATAGAGGAATGACTTCTTTTGTAGGAGAAATAAAAACAATCCTAGCCCCAGAGCCTTCTTTGGAACAAGCCCCATCAAATAACATCTTCCAAACTGAACGTTCTATATTTTCTTCAACTGTAGGTATAATTTTCTTGACTGATGTTTCAACTATCTGGTCACCAATGTGAAAAATAGAAGAACCAAGTTCATATTCAACAACATATATAGGATGATTACCAGGATTTTCATGATCACTCACCAGTTAAGCCAACCTCACTTCCCTGTATAGTCTTCGATTCTCTCCACCAAACACAGGTATGGTAGCATAACTGAGGTCCATTTGTAGTGTGCCTCCTACTTTCTTAGCCCATGATATTGAAAATAACATCCCAAATTTAGGAGGTATATCAGCCACAATCACATCCAATGCCACACTTTTCATAGGTAACTGAGATAAAGTGACAACCATGTCTTTAATGACTCCCGAAAAATTTAAATTTTCTGGAATCAAATCAATATAGGTCTAGATAAGGCTTAGTGATTTCTAAAACTAGCTCATCCATTACCACCTTTGGCATGACATTATGTGAAGCTCCCGAATCCATTAAACAATTATGCAATATTTTTTCATGAATGTTCAGGGATATGTAGAAAGGAGGAGAAGCATCACACCCATCTTCAATATGTGGCCCAATAGTTATGGTAGGGTTTTCATCTTCAATATTTATGGTATCTGAAAAAAATAAAATGAAAAGGAGGTTGCAATGCTTTCAGGATAGATTTTCGAAAAGGATAAGTTTTCATCAATTCTACCAGAGGTATGAGGATTTTAATTTTATTGATTTCATTTTCCAAACTGAAAGTAGAAACTTGCTTCTCATATTCCTTCACTTCTGTAGTACTAACCTTGACAGGTTGCTTTTGTTGGTGATCAATTTTAATCCCAGAACCTTCTTTACTGATCCCCTATTTGACTGGAGAATTTGTCTTTTTGGTTTGAACAAGTATATCTACTTTTGATCCAATTGATTTAGATCTGAGAACATACTTTATCCTTTTAGGTTATTTCTGGGAAATCTCTTCAACATCTTCTTCCTCAAACTAATTCATTATAAGAGAATCCTCATAATCTTCTTGTGTTAGATGAGTAGGAGATAATTCTATATCATTTAAATGAACAGTGAAATCTTCCTCAGTGTCATAAATTTCCTCAACTTCTTCCACTGCATTATTTTGAAAAGGAGGCAAAACCTTCTAATCTTATTGATTTCTCATTTCTCTGGGAAAAATTTGAGGAACGTTGATTTCTCATTTCTCCTTATTTTCTTTTCAAAGCACCAAACTCGGTGATATAATACAAGTAGTCTTTCTTATCTCCCCAATGTCTCAAAAAGGTATCATTTAGTGCATCGATATCAGCAATTGAATTAGGAGGTATACTTATAAACCATTTCCTTGCTTCTCCATCTAAAATTTGCACAAAATGTCTCATCCAAACATTTGCATGCTCCACATAAAAATTATTTGCAAAACTGTAGAAAGAGTGTAAGCGTTCTTCAACAGTGACTTCTCCCTCTCCATTGAATCTTGGAAAATAATTCATATAATCATTAGGTGGGAAGGCATAAAATACTTGTGGTAAATTTAATGGTGCATATATGGCTGCAACAATTGTATCCATCCTATTTACAACCATATTTATCACAATGGATGCTTGAACTATAGGAATAGGAAAAACCGGTGATGTAGAAAGAGAAATAGTTCCTTGGGTAGAGAAACTTAGTTGGGATGATATGAGATCTTGATCATCAACTGATGAAATATAAGGTTTCTTTTCTGAATAAGGAAAGGTTAAAGGTTCCAGAAACATAGTATTTTCAAAGGAATAATAATGTGGTTTAACCTCTTCAGAAGAACTGGATTGGGGTGATGATGATAAAAGTGTATCAGGTTCACTTTTAATATCTTTGGAAAAATATCTCAGAGCTTCAGCTATGTATAAGGTATTTGTTTGTTCTTCTTCAATGAGCTCAAAAAATAATTTCCATTGGTTTAAATTCAATTTAGAGATAGTTGAAGGAAAGGATACAACTGAAGATTCAACAATAGGCTTTGTTTCAATCTCAGGTACAATTTCTTTGATTGGAGGGATATTAACAGGTTCAGAAGTCTGTCCTTTAGCACATTTAGAAGAAGATTTATCTTTTGAAGAAGAGTATTGTACTGTATTATTTTTAGATTTTCTCAACAGCTTTTTAGGATCAGACACTGCTAGAACATGCTTAGGATCTGGGTTTTTTCTGGTCACTTGATTCTTTGTGGATGATGATAAAGTTGGAGGAGTTTTAAGTCCTTTAGCTTCTCTTTTAGGAGCCATAATTACTATAGAGGAGTCTCCAGGTGAAAAAGACATAATCTCATGTAAATATCCAAATTATTTTCCACCATCAAGATTTAGATCTGATCTTTGTCGTTCTCCCAGGGAAAATATCTTCGTTCCTTCATCCCCGACAATGGCACCAAAAGATTTTTTTCCCTAAAGTTTCACTTGACTGTGAGAGGGCAAGCGAGAACATCATCAAGTTATTGCAATGATATTTTTATAAAGGTTTGTTGAATAGGATTTAGAAAATGGTTGAAATTTGGCTCAAGGATACAATAAAGATATAAGGCTCAATGTAAAAGGAAAATAAACATCTTACTAGCTTAGTAAATGACAAACACTTTGATAAATTAGATGGTAAAATTAAATAAAGAAAGGAATATATATGAGTATTCAATTTGTCCACTCACACATGAATTTCTCATTCCCAAATATCATTAAGAAATAAGAACATAGTAATTGAAAGCAATCTTAATTATGAACAAAAACAACAAAATTTTCACTGTGTTACTCACAACGAAGAGATCATATTTTTTGGAACAGATAAAATGCATTCAAGTAAGAAAAAGAAGAATATAATAACATGAAAGAATTTCTGACCATCAAAATGCCTTTTCCATTTAGTGCTAATATGAAAATATTGTCTTTGCATCACAAAGGATTCTTTACAAAAAATAGCTCTTGATTCCCCAATTGATCAACCCTAATACAGTCTTTTCAATGTCTTTTTAAAGAACAAAATATTCATGTAGATCCTATTTTTTAGATTACAACTTAAGATAGGATAATATCAACTGAATTTTTCCTAGGAGAGAAATGCTTATACAAACACTTCTAATGCCTGTAATGTAGTCTTATTAACAATTAATCTGAAAATAGACTTGGTAATAGTTTAATGAGGCTTTACAAATCCCCCAAAAATAGGAACACTAGGTTGCTAAGCTGGTTCATCTGAGATACACAAAATTTCTATTTGAAGAAAACACTAATAACCAAAATGCTCAGCATCACTGTATTAGTAATAGCCTTAAGCAATAAAAAACTATGGCAGAATTTCCATGGGATTTCACTGTATGATAATTGATGAAGCTTCAGTGTCCCTCTGTTTTAGCTTAGTTGTCAACACCACATTATGCCAATACAGTCTTATATTTTATTCTCTTACCTCCTTTAGCAAGGCCTTTTTCTCTTTCCTTTTCCTTTTGAATTCTTGTATCTTTTCCTGTTCTTTTTCATTCCATTGCTCTACAAAGTACTTTTCTTTCCTCGGCTTCATGATAATACCCTGAAACTATTTTATCCTGTCTTTCTCTTTTCTGGCTTCTACCCTGAACTCATGATGTTCTTCTACTGGAGAAGGTAGGTTCAAATCTATGGAGGCTTGGGGTTTCCTTAATTTAATTTCATATTTTGAGGACAACCCAGTGCTAAGATCCTATTCTTTGGTGCTCTCTGATTCTATGGTTTCTGGAACATCTTGTAACTGGTTTATCTATGGAAAGGAATCATTTTTCTCATCATCATATGTTCCTTTGAGTGTAGATTCAGTGACTAAAATTGATCTTGTGGTTTCCCCAGTTACAGGTCCCCTTGAACACTGTGCAATTTGTTTTCCTTTCTCATGTCTTTTACTTTGTTCTTCATATTCCTCCTCTAACCTGTGTGAAGAAGATGCCAAGGTTTGTTTTTTAACCTCTTTCTTAGTATCTTCTGAATTGTCTTCGATGATAATAAGGTTTTCCTTCTTGATAGAAGGATGAAACATAGCCTTTGAATTCATCCTGAATTTGTTTGCAGCTGATCCGGATTTTATGAGCAGAACATAATGAATACAAATTATTAAAAGATGCTTAACAAAAAATAATAGAGATACAGTAAAACTAGTTTTCTATTAGTTAAGGAAATAAGATGAAACTATAAAATGAAGTGGAAAACAAGCTTGTTGGAATGGTGGCGGCTTATCTCTGAGAAGAGATGTGACAACTACGCTCATTCTCAAGAAGATGGTTACAATAAGGCTCTAAAGTCCTTTTACAATAAACAAGAATGTAAAGAACCCTAGACATCCAAAAAACTAACCCTAGGAGATGAAGCACCAAAAGTCATGTGGGCCCCATTTAGGTAAGTTAGTACATCAACTTCCCGAGGCCGTAACTTTTGCATACGATCTTCGTTTTAGGCACATGATAGCCCGTTGGAAAGGTATAAATGAGAATAAAAAATTTCGACTAGCCCAAGTTAGGGATGCTGGCAGTCATTTGGGCCCCAAATCCCCAAAAAATGTCATTTAGGGCCTAAAAACGACCCCAAAAGTTTGGAACCTGAAAAACTACCGAAAAATTGCCAAGGTGGAAAACTGTTTTTCGAGCCAGTGGAATAGGTAGGTGGCCACCGATATCCACCTGGATCAATCCTCCCTCCTTAGGAAGCAATTTTATCCATTGCTTTGAGTTCCCCCATCAGATAAGGAAATTTCTGTTGAACTTGGCCCCGGGTGAGCTACTTGCCTTGGTGCAGGAGTTGCCCTGCTTTAACAACTCGATAAAGATGGATCGTTTGTTATCGAGTGTTATTGATCTATGTATCCACAATCTGATCACTGGATTCTTATTGCATGCAGTCAGGGTTTAGATCTGTTTGTGTCAACTTCTCTTCTATCTCTGAGGTGTCCAATAATGGTGGGAAATATGGCCGAAGGAGAGCCACATTGAAGAATAGATGCAGAACAATGAAGGGGGGAATGTTGAGCTCAAAATCATTATCACCCACAACATTGGGGATCATGTAGGACCCATAATGAAGTGGGCGAAGCTTCCGATGGGGCCCTGTAAGACATTATTTCTGCAAATGCAACCAAACTTTGTCTCCAACCTGAAACTTATGTGACACTTGATGTTGATCATGGCACTATTTGTACTTAGCATTAGACTTCTGTAGAATATCCTGAACCTGTTGGAAGATGTACTGGATCCACTCAATGAACCAAGTGTCTTTGTCATCTTCTGGTGGAGCAGGGGACGATGTGGCCGAGGTGGTCACCAGGGGTAGTGCAGCATCCATGGGGCCCAATGGTTGGAATCCAAACCCCACCTGAAAGGGGTTGTGGCTAGTTGAGCTATGTAGGGATCGGTTGTAGCTATGTTGGACATAGGGAATACTCTCATCCCATGTGCGGGGGTGTTTTGAATTGTACATGTGCAAGATATGGACGACCATCTGATTAACGAACTCATTTTGTCCATGTGTCTGAGGGTGGAAGGTAGTGGATTTGGTGAGCTTCGTATCCAACAGTGACCAGAGGCTCGACCAGAATGAGCTGAGGAACCGAATGTCATGATCTAAGATAATGGTTGTGGGATCCCAAAATGTACCCATACTTGTTCAGAGAAGATCTTGGCAGTGACTTCTGCTGTGATGTTAATCTTGCAGGTGGATATAATATACATCTTGGAAAAGCAATCAACAACCACAAAAACAAAGTCATTTCCCCTCTTGGTGGATGGGAGGCCCGATATGTAGTCCATTGAGATGGATTCCCATGACCTGTTAGGAGCAGGCAGAGGGGTGTATAGGCCTTGTTTCTTAGTGGTCGGTTTGAAAATAGCACATGCGGTGCAGAACTTGATATACTTTCCCAAATCCTGTCAAAGTTTCGGCCATTGGAAATGTTTCTATAGCACTTCCACTATCTTTTTGATGCCAAAGTGTCCTGTCACCCGACTGTAGTGAGCTTCCCAAATGGGCTTCGCGCACTCACTTGATGGAACATAGAGATGGCCCAAACAACACAACAACCGATCCTGAAGATGGAAATTAGCGACCACTGAGTTGGCACCCAACATTTTGTAGGTGGTGGAGAAGTCAAGATCTATCTTGTAGAGGTGGGGCCATCTAGAGCTCTCGTGACCGCAAGAGTCTAGTATTGTTGTGAGTGTCACGACTGGAGGTTGGTTGAGGCAGTCATCAACTCGGTTGGCACTTCCTGTTTTATACTTGATGTTGAGGTGGAACTACTGTAAGTATGTTTACCACTACTGATGGTGGTCATTCTACAATTTTCCTTGGGTCTACATGAATTGTAGTGGCTTATGATCAATTTGGATGACTATCTCCTTCCCAAGAATGTAATGTATCCACTGGTGACAGGCTTGCACAATGGAGTACATTTATTTTTCGTAAGTAGGGTACTTACAGACAACATATGATAGTGTCTCACTATGATATTCCATGGGGTGGCCGTGTTGAGTGAGAAAAGCGCCCACAACATAGTTTGAAGCATCTGTCTCGATCTCAAAGGGATGTTGTAGGTCCGGTAATGAAAGTACCGGGGATGATCACAAACGCTTCTTCAAGTCATCGAAGGCTTGTTGTTGGGACATGCCCCACACAAAATTTTCCTTACTGCCACCCCTGGTTACTTGACTGAGGGCCCATGCGTTATGAGAGAATCCTAGCATGAACCTGCGACAGAAATTGGCGAGGACCAAGAGGCTCCGAAGTTTAGTGAGTGTGGTTGGGGCTGGCCAGTCACGGATGATATGGATCTTGGTTGGATCCAGATGCACACCATGTTGATCAACGATGTAGCCTAAGTAATGGACCTTGTCCATGCCAAAGGAGTATTTTTCCATGTTTGCATATAGTTTTTGCTACCGCAGGGTGTGTAGAAGTTGTTGAATATGCTGCAAGTGTTCCACCTAAGTCTTGTTGTAGATGAGGATGTCATCCATATATACCACTACAAAATTATTGGTGAAATGTCATAGGATATCATACATCATCCTTATTAAAGTTGTTGGAGCATTTGTCAAACCAAAGGGCATGACCAACCATTCAAAAAGACCTTCTTTTGACTTGAAGGCAGTCTTCCATACATTTATATGTTCTATTGGGACCTGGTGGTAGCCAGACTTTAGATCAATCTTACTGAAGTATTAGGCCTCCGTGATCTGATCAAGGAGGTCATCGATTGGGCCCAATAATCATTGCAAAGTCGCCAGGCCCTGTCTTTCTTCAACACCAGCACGATTGGACTCCCACAAGGCAATGAGATGGGACAGATGTGCCCTTTGTGGAGAAGTTATTGGATCTCCCTCTTGATCTCCTTGTTTTCTAATAGAGAGCAGCGGTAGACTAGCCCATTGGGTAGTAGTGCACCTAGGGTCATATCGATGGGATGCTTGACCTAGTAGTGCAGAGGTACCTCAGTAGGAGAGGAGAAGATATATGAGTATTCTTCCACGACCTTATCCACTTGCTTCAGTTGTGTGGAGAGAAGGATTGTGAAGGCCTTGGATGTGGCTGTGATCTTTCGCTCACTCTGAGAGAGAATCATGAAGAAGACAAATTTCTCGATCTGATAGATAACCTTCTTGCATTGCTTGGTAGAGATCAAGGAAATAGCATTAAGAGGGACTGCCTCGGGTATCCTATACAATTTCCTGTTCAAAGAAATCATAACACTACAAGGCCTAGACTCATATACAACATGATGTTTCCATAAATAAGGTTGGCCCAAAAGAACATTAAAAACATCGAGAGAAGAAACATCACACAATACCTCATCTTTGAAGGGATTGATGTCACACGACAGTAGGCACTGTTGACTAATGCAGAGATCGCTTCCTTGGCAGAGCCATCCAATGGTGTAGGGTTATGGGTGTCACATTGTCGGCAGGGCCAATCGCTTGACGACCTCTGCTGAGATGAGGTTCTTCTAGATACCGCTATCAACAATGAAGTGCAACGGGGTTCCTTTTACCCACATCTATGAATGGAAGAGGCGCTCTCCTTCTTCTGGCTCGTCTGGTTCACCGAGTTGGAGTATGGTGGTAGCAACGATGGCACTGGGTTCTGCGTCAATGATCTATCTTCCCATTTTTTGTTCTAACTCAGATTCAAAACCTGCATCTGATTCAGAGGCTTTCACTTCGGCCACTAGTGACTGCTTTGAGCAAAAATCAACAGTGTTATGCCAAGGGCTCTTATGGAAGTCGCACCACTTCCTGGTATATTTCTTTGTCTTTCCGGTGTACTTCTTTGCTTGCATATTGGAGTGGTTGTCGTGATATTTTCCATCTTTTCTCTGTCCTTTGTTCTTTGGGTTGGGGCCACCCTTTCTTGGCTTTTGCTGTGAGGGGTTCCTAGGCCCAAATTTTCGTGTCTTTTGTTTGAGCTTATGCTCAATTTTGACAGCATATCTATAGGCCGCACCCAAGGACGATATTTCCAGAAATTACATTTCAGTCTAGATGTATCTATGCAGAGCACCACGATACTTGAGCACTAGATGTTGCTCTGAATCTTTGATACCGATCTTGGTGCGCAAGGTATGGAAGATATTTGTGAACTCTGGCACTGCTTGGTCTCTTTCTTGCCACAATGTGATCCATTTGGTATACAAGTCGTAATAACTTCCGACAGGGTAATATTGTTTCTTAATAACATCCTTGAAGGATTCCCAGGTGGTCGTGACTATAAATAATGAGGGTTCCTATGTTTCCTTTTGCTCACAGAAAGTTTCCCACCAATCTTTGACATGGGGAACGACTTTGAGGAGCGCAAAAGTAATCTTTTCTATATTCAAAAAGTTATGGACAAAAAAATACCATTCTACTAGATTCAACCACTTGTCTGCAACATCTACGTATATCTGACCTTCAAATATAGGAATATCGAAGTTGATTTGTACCTTGAAGGGGGCAGCGCCTCTGCTCAAGGAAGATGCATCGCTTGTTGGTAGACGCCGAAGGATTTGCAGAAAATATCCATCATCTCGTTCCTCTGTTGCCTGAGGGATTCCTCAAGAAACATTTTGAAAGGATCTCATGTCCCATCATCTTTCTTTTCTCCTGCCATGAGAGGTTGCTTGGGTGTGCGACAACTTTTGTCCTCAAGAGAAACAAGCTCGAGACCCAATTCTTTGTACCCTGACCTCGTTGGGGACATGCATTAAGACGACAAGGAGAAGACTGCTCTGATACCACCGATCCAGATTTTATGAGCAGAGCGAAATGAATACAAATTATTAAAATATGCTTAACACAAAATAAAAGAGATACAGTAAAACTAGTTTTCTATTCAATAAGGAAATAAGCTGAAACTGTAAAATGCAGAGGAAAACAAGCTTCCTGGAAATAAGTTGAAACCCTCAAAATTCTATGCAAAGATCATGGAAATCTACTCATCGTGACCCTGAAATGTTGAGAAGAAGTTGAACGAACCTACATATTTAAAATTTTGTGTCATCTGAGGAAAAGCTTCAAGTAATTATGTCCCTTCTGGCTCCAACCTGGTTATCTGCCCGGTCTTTTTTGGTGCCATTACACTGATACAATTCTGTGGAAGGTTTCTGAAAACGTCTAGGGTTCGATCACTAGCTTTCGAAGACTGTTGAAGTATGAGATTTATCCATTCACCTGAAAAACATGCATGGAGTAATAGACATACTAAAAATAGAGGAATTATGACTTCATACATAGAGAATAAAAATTGGGCATGGTGATTTGATATCAAGGTGCTGAGTACAACTCGATGCTTCGAGTTAGTTGTCATCATGAGAATTACGACCTGATATAGATCATATAGAAATGATTTCGAGCGTTAAAATATGATCTCGGGAATGTGGCGCATGCAGAACTATCATTACTCCTGGCACTACAAGAATAACGCTATTCTTGTAGTGCCCTTTCCACTTTGGCAAATTTGAAAATTCAAACGAAGAAAATGACAAGTGATGTGATAGATATCTGCCTAATGGTTAAGAACATGTGTTGCCTCTTAAGAGGTCACAGGTTCAAATCCAGAGAGGGGTAGGGTATGTATACCTTCGTAGACTTTACCAGTCAAATCGTTGGGCATAGGGGGGTCCCTTGTCCCACAAACAAGGTTGTCTCATACACCAAATTTGGTGTGCTAGCTTGACCGTGACCTTAAAAATAGATTATTATTATTATTATTATATCATATCCTAACTTTTAAATACTTGAATACATTTAAAATGTAAATATTGAAAACATGCTTTCAAGCCAAGAAAGAGAAGAAACAAAGTTTAACAAAAATCATGAAAAATGGGTAAAACATGAATTAAGGGTATCCAATAGTATCGTTCTAATTCCCCAACGTCGTGAGATTTTTAAGAAGGGGATTTGGATTAATGTTTTTGTGAATGCTAGTCCTCTTTGGTGATCCCTTATTTTAGTTTCGCCTTCCATATTATACCCTTTAGATTAGCCGGGGTGGTTT
>SNQJ01S0037686.1:36170-59300 GCA_010110895.2 Picea sitchensis
CACAATTGTTTAACTTGTGCAACCATGCTTAAATGGGACCCAAATCATTGAACCACTATGTGCAAATGACGAACTTAGGCATTGAGTTTATCTTCATATTACCAACTATTTAATTGATATCGTGTTATGATTCCTCTCATAGTTATGGTGACATATGTGATTAATACCAATCATGAGAGTGTTCTATTGATTGAGTTCTATTATTTATGCGTTTAAGTAGGACGATTTTAATGGAATTGAAACAAGGTTAATATTATTTGGAAATTGTAATTGTTGATTGTTGGTGACATTCTTAATTTATTGACATTAATTGGGGAGACACGGGGCCTTTCTTGTGGTTGGCACCTTGAATTCTAAATTCTTTTGTCTCATTGTGTTCCTTCTAGATCATGCATGAGAATATCTCTTGTTCCATAAGGATCCAATAATTTTTAATCTTTGTTCCAAATTGAAAGACTCTTTCCATGGAATTATTTCCTCTTTATCCCCATAATGGTTGTTCATAATCCCTTATCATTATCATTGTCCTATGATATTTTCATAGGACAAATACGATTCTTTCTAACATTTTTTAATTAATTCTCTCCTCATTTAATTCTTTTCATGTGTTGTATATGGTAATTGCGTCTTTTACTTGATGTATAATAGGTGATGCAATTAGATTTTCGCACCATGAAATAAAACCTATGATTATTCTTCTGCCTTGGAATTTATGTGAGGAATGATTTTTTTAATAATTTAATTTAACTCTGCACCTTTAAATAAAGTTGAGGCATGATTGTTTAGTATTTGATTCTCTTGCAGCTTGAAATATGATTGATGTGTGATCGATTAGGAAGTTTGTTTACCACCTGCCATGAGAATAAAATGGATAATTATCTTGCACCTTGAATAAATGGGATGTATGGGTGTTTAGGTGTTTAGTTTACCTTTGCGCTCTAAATAAAGTTGATGATACTCTTGCACCTAAAATTTAATGTGATGTATGACTGAATGTATGTGATTAGATTTTCTTATGCAATGAACAAAATTGATGATTAACCTTGCTCCTTATAGTTGATGTTGTTGTATGACTAGATAGGTAGTTAGACTCCTTTGCGCCACATAATCTTGTTGATGTGTAATGATTTAGTAATTGGATTTATTTCACCTTGGATTAATGTCGACGTATAAGCAATTTAGTAATTAGATAATCTTGTGTCTTGATATTAAACGTTGATGTATGATCGGTTGTGAATTTGCTTAATCTTGTGCCTTGAATTTAATACTGGTATATGATGAGTTATGCGATTGATTTCTCTTTCACTATGTTTAATTGATGTTTAGGATTGATTGATTGATCTAGTTGATGTTTGAATTGATTGTTAGTGGGATGTAGACACCTCCTTGTTCCTCAGTACAGTCGCAAGCCCTGAGACATTAAATGGTCAAAATCAATTGGATC
Source organism: Picea sitchensis (assembly GCA_010110895.2). NCBI lineage: Eukaryota > Viridiplantae > Streptophyta > Pinopsida > Pinales > Pinaceae > Picea > Picea sitchensis. The sequence goes on from SNQJ01S0037686.1 coordinate 37,615, forward strand.
CTTGGTTTGAACGTTGCTTATGTGTCCTGGAGGTCCTAACCTTGTAGGGTAGGTTGGTCAGGTAGTCATTTTACATTCATTATCTGATTGATCGTTTCTTTAAATTGTTTCAATATGATTATGATGTGCTAAGTGGCGAAGCTATTTATGTTTATGTGCCACTATCCTTTTTAATGACGGGTTGAATGGATCGTTATTGATTTCAATAATTAGTAGTTGGTAACACTTTTACTTATGAAGTCATTGATTTTGCGTTGCTATGATTTATATTGTTGACGTCAAATTCCTAATGTAAAATGTAAAAAAAAATACCTTGTATGCTTCACTTTCCTTTCTGTAATGGAGGGGGCGTTACATAATTCAATATCTAGGGATTAATAAGGAGTTTTATACTTAGCATGGGGATTTTTCTAGGTCTTAATGTGCCCCTCCCTTCAAACAAATGTTTTCCTCAACACTTGATTAACTGCGGGTGTTTCTACATGAAAAACTCATCGTCCTCTGCCACCTCTTCCAACAATAGGTTCTTCCATCTAATGAGGTATTCAATAATTAATTGATTTCGCAGCTACTTAATCCTTGTTTCAAGGATTGTTTATGGTTCTAGTATGATTTTTCCTTCTTCATTAATATCTGGTAAAATAGTTTAGATTGGGGTCTTTCATTGATTACCTTTGTTAAGAAAGAAACATCGAAGATTCTATGTACATGTGAACATGGAGGAAACTTCAATTTGTAAGCCATAACTCCAATCCTTTGCAACATGTTATAGGGACCTGTTAATGCTAGAAAAATGCCCCATTCCAAAATTAGGGAGAATTTCTCAATGGAAGGTCCCAATAAGACCTACTAACGTTTGGTGTGGAAATATCCACCAGTATGTTGACCTAGTTGTTGCTAGTTAAATGGATTGCTCTCCGTAGAGAGACTTCCTCATTTAAATTTACGACAACTGATCCCACATACCTATGGAGGTTTCCATAACAAACACAATCAAGTATGATGGGGGCCCACCCTCGCGAAATTATGCCTCATGTTGGCATGGGAAATTTTTCCTATGTCAAGAAAATGACACTAGAAGGAGGGACATATGATAAACTGACCATACAAAGTGTTTCTTGTTAATGATTTCTACCTATCAATGGCTCCTTTCCAAATCCCTATATAGATATGTATTTATGTTTGTGTACCTCGTAACACTCCTAGAAATATAGTTAATCTCTTGTGAAAATTTAAATTTGATGGTGATGGTGAAACATCTGCATCTGCACATATCATTCAATTATGTTTGATTTGTTTTTCTTATAATATTACTCCTGAAGGTGTCATATGCAGGGTTTTCACTCTTACTTTTGAAGGTCGGGTCAAAAGTTGTTGTGAGACTTTATTGGCCACCTCTATTCACTCATGAGAACAATTTGTGTGTGAATTTTTTCATTCTTTTGAGAATTATTATTATGATTAATTGCGTGAGGAAATATTAGAGCTTAGGAAAGAAAAAGATGAATCTTTAGAAGTCTTTTTTTTAAGGAGTATGCATCTTTTCTATATATTTCATTTGGATGTTGTGCCCTCTGTTGGTGAATAGATTCTACATTTAGTTTCTCTTTCTAATGAACAATATCAATTAGTGAGTGAAGAATCAAAATCATTCCTTAATTCTAGTTTAATGTTGATTTGGATTCACATGAAGATGCTGAGGATACTAAAGATTTGGTTGGACAATGTATGTTCGTATATTTATTCACTATGAGGGATATAGATTAGAGGTAAAATATTTTTTCAGAAGAAGAATATGTATCCTCCCACCACTCCATTCCCCCAGTATTTTCTAGTGATGAAAAAGAACCCTCTTGTGTATTAAATTTGAATTCATATTTTTGTGTAGCTGACACAAAGGAAGGATCTTCTGCTGATAATGAGAAACTTCGGGTTACACCAATGGTTATGTCAGGTTCCCATTGTCCTATTTTATCTTTTCCATCATAAGAAATGGAGGAAACTATGGAGAAAGATGAAGAAATATGTCATGTGTCAGAAAATCAGACATCTACCACATGATGGATTAGATTAAGTCTAACTTATGTGTTCATGATTGTGGTGTGGAACACTCTTCTGTTATTTTGACTGAAGATATTCAAGAAGAATTTCTTGAGGGCACCACCTTAAACCATCTTGCTGATTTTCTCCTCGAGACCATTATTGAACCCTCTTGTTCTCAAAATTCTTGTGTTTTGTTGTTATCTTTACCTAATAAAAATGAACATCAATTTGTCTTGGATAACGTTTTATGTTCAGATTTTTAAGTGGATCTAGAAAGGAATTCCTATTAGTCAATTGGGAAAAACAATTGAACACACAAAACATGACACCTTCATAAATAAGGAAATTAGAATTAATTCATGTTGATCTTAGTTGTTGTACTATTATAACCTATTCTAGTTCAACTAAGAAAGATAAAAAAAAAAATCATGTAGTTACTAAATTATTTGTTGAGCCTTCTGATTCTAAAAATTGTTGTGATTTTATCATGTCTCCTAACCATGAGTATGTTTTAGAAGATATTTCAGGTTTACATATTTTAAAGGAGAAAAATAACCAGGATGCTCATCTAACTCAAGGAGAATAAATAAACACACAATGCATACCATTTTTAATACAACAATTTACACCTTGATTAGAAGAGGATAATAGTGCTAAGGAAGAAGGTTTTGATTGTGAAACAATTCCTAGTGTGGATCTTACTGATTTACAGTAAAAAACAATCATAGATGTGCTTAAGGAAGAAGAGATACCATTCAAATAGACTCATATTGAAAAATTTTCTCTTTCTAGAGAGGCATTTCATTCTCTTACATCTTCTACATTATATTTTTTGTACCTTAATCCTTTTGATGGAGGTGTTGTGCAAGACACTATTTATGATCATTTTTGAACTCATTCTACATGGAAATTTTTTGATAAAGTAAAAGATGTTAATATTGTACATATTGAAGAAGGAGAGGATGCAACCCCTTCCCAAGAATCTTGTAGTTTTCTTCCTTATCATATTTTTGATTGTGAAGGAGAGGGTGTTGTAACAAATGTGTTTTTGAATGAGTCTTCTATTGTCTTATCTATATTTATAATTAATAGAGAGGCATGTTGTTGTAGTAACCAAATGGTTGAGATTGAGACTAATAAATGTAATTAAACAACCAATTTTAGTGGTTTCCACTTATACATTGATCATATATCTTCAAAAATGGTAAGAAACTCGAAGTTCACATCGCTTGGTCACAATATCCCATCTCAAGTTGCTAGTTATGTGAATATGATCCTAGAGAGACCTTCCAAGACAATCAGGAACTTTGGTTTCGGTCAATGGTTATGTTAGGTTATAATTATTTTGAATTCTCCTCTGGAATTGATGATAACATCAACACTAAGACTCTCTCACAAGGTACATTCCATGCATATTTCATACATGATTCTATGAAGGTGTGCTACTTTCTCGTGAACTCCCTCCACCAATTTTATGATAATCATTGCATATTTTATGATAGAATTGAGGAAAGGTTACAGGTATCTTAGCTAGATTTCTCATCTATAATAACTATGAATGTTTTGGTATGATGGATAGAGGTTTATATAATTTAATTTCTTCTAGTTTTTGTCTATTACTACTTCAAATTCTGCTATTAATTTTTTATCAACATGTAATTGTAGGTTTGGAGTTACATGGATGACTACATTGGCATTACGATTTCACATAGTTCAATTTCAGCCAGGGTAGTGTAGGAAAGGAGTAAGATATATTATACTAGTTTATTTTCTTTGCATATTTGTTTACCTTACTTTTGATTTATGTTTTTCAATAAATTTAGTTGTAAATAAATATCTATCCTTATGGGTAAGGCTTCATGTTTCTCTTCTTTGAGATGTACTCAAAGTATAAATCCTCTGTGACCAAGTTTTAATATATTACAATTGTAGATTATTTTATTTTTAGTGTTTTAGATCAATTTAATTTTGGTTTCTAGCCTCTAGCTAGTTTTTTTTTCACCTTATTCTTTTAATTAAGTCTTGTTGGTTGAATAGTAAAATAATTTCCTAGTCGAGAGAGAAAGAAATGAGGGGATTTCATGTTGATGTTTTCCCTTGAAATAGTTTTTGTGTAATTTTTTTTTTAACAAAAGGGAAGCATTCAATTATTACACTCCCAAAAACATTTATCTATGTTTGAGTAAATGTTTTGATCACTAATGATATCCATGTTTCTTCTATAACAATATTTTACAAACAAAGTGTCATATTACAAGACAAATTTTTTTAAATGAAGAAAATACAAGTTCCCTTTTGTTATGAAAATGAGCACTCACATATTTTAAATCTTCATCTTAACTGAATTCTGATAGGAAGATCTTTCTTAGTTGGACTGGATTTGAGTTTTGATTATGCTGTCATGTATGCAATGATTATAATTTTTTAGTGTTAAAATTCTTTCCATCTTAAATTAATCCCACTCTAATTACTTTTAATTATTTTTCATGTTTATTTTATCATAGGCTTGTAGTTATGCATATGGATATTTCCTAGTGAGTGTTGTCTTTGATTACTTTCATCCAACATGGTTTTAGTATAGACTTAGCTAAGTTTTATTTTTGAGTTTTTGTTTTCTTTGATCAATTTTAGTTCTAGTTTCTTTTCTGCTTTTAAATAATCTTACTTTCAATTGAGTGAAGTTTTCCTATCAAGATGGAATCTTTCTTAATCCGACCTTATTCTTGTATACAAGAAATATGTTCTAGCTACTAGCAAAAACATTCTTCCCTACTGATTGGAAATATATTTGACAACTAAGGATAGAGTTCCTCTATAAATGTTTTGTTGGGATATCTTTGAGATTTTTTTTTAGAATCAGTCATTTTAATCACAAATTAAATGGTTGACTAAATATTTAATCCTAGTCCTTTTGATCAATGACAATTTCAGACGTGGTCTTTAGCACAACTTTATTGGGAATCATCTTTCCATCATGTGGAATTGTTTATCTTGAGTCACTTTGGTTACACTCTTGACTAATATGATTATTACCATGGGATAATATTGTACTCCTATTTCATCACATAATAATGTTGAAATCATTTGGATGCTTGGAGTTAACAATCACCCCTTTTAACAATGAGGTTGTGGATATCTTAGAAGGAAGTGTTAATGTAATTTATAAGATTGTAGGTCTTGAGCTTTTAAAATCTATTTTACCAAGACCTTAGCCATGGTAGTATATTTCATGGTTGTTGTTTCTTGTAGCTTATGAATCTTTGGATTTTATATTTCTTAGCATTCCATGAATCCAAAATGATAACCATTGTAAGAGTTTAAGTTTATTCATAAATTGGAAGGAAAATCCTATGTGGGTTAGTGGGAATAGGGATTTTTATTTCATATCAACCTTAGGAATTTATTCATCGTGACTAACATCAACTCGTCGCTTATTAGAAATTATATTATGATCATCTCATTCAATTATGGTTTCTAATCTAATCTTTTATTCGCTTATGATTGGAGAATCATTTAATATGGACCATTATCTGAGATTATTTGTACTATATCAATATTGTCATAAGCACTTCCATATCCATGGTAATTTCCTATTTCAAATTAGGAGGTTGAAGATAATAATAAGAAAATTAGAAATTATTACCGTTAATGACAAGATGCAATAAATACATTGGAACTAGATATTTTTTCCAAGAATTGAAATATTACATCAAACAACAACACTAAGACTCATGTTGAAGGAAATATGTAGGAAAGGACTTGATGCTTATTTCTCAAGAGGAAGTCTATGATATTTGGCTATATTAATGGAGTGTTAATACATAAAAATTTTCATTGGAATTATGCTTTTACATAATTTATGTTCATCCAGTGTAGCTTAAGAATAGAGTAGTTGATCCAAGAGGGTATGGAATTCTCACAGAGGGCTAGGAGGATCTGGAATGCTCATAGAGCTCCATGAGGATTTATAAATGCTCAAAATTTTATCATATCAAATTCTCTTGAAAGCAATTTCATTTTTTATAGCTCGACAATATATTTCCAACATTGCAAAAATCGCCTCAAACAAAGTTGGTATGCAAAAGTTATGGTCGGTCAAAGTTCAGGTCAAAAGGGGCAAAAAGTCAAAGTCAAGGTGACACGTGTCACCATTGGAAGGATGACATGTGGAATTCATACATTTGATTGGGAAAGTGATATGCAAATCATACAATTTAATTGGTTCAATTGGTATCAGACACATGGCACAAGTATACCAATAAGAGACTACCATGTGGCACCCTCCCATTGGCCCTTTATGGTTAAGCTTCATCAAAATTATAGGGGTCGATGAGGGTCAAACCTATGACGTCCTAAAAATTTACACCAACATCCTTTTCCATTATTCCATCACATTAGTACTTAACTACATATGACATGAAATATATTTGAATTTGTTTAAAGGTTTATTCAACGAAAAAAGGGTTGAGGGATAAATCCCCCGACCCATGGTTTATCTGAGTTCCATGTAACCAATACCTATATTCACGGGGTTAATAACTATACACCAATGAATAACCAAACTTTTGGGGTGGTTCCTAACCAACATGTTATATATGTATTATAGTTACAACAAAAACATTGATGGGCGAGAGGTGTGTGAGATTGAACCCATGACCTATTCCCCCACATACCAATGTTTTAACCAATGTGCCAAAGGGACCTTTTGTTTTGGATATAAAACAATATTGTATTTAATTTTTCCTTAAACTTTGGATGGAGGTTAGGGCTCACACCCTATTTAACTAGTTCATGAACTGAAGCACCAACACACATGACATTACAGAGTACGATTTGATCTCAGAGTTCATACCAAAGGGTACCAAGACTTTTGGATTACACCGTAATGCATGCCAATAGGTGCCTTAATGGAATTATATGAAGTTTATACTCATTTTTCTTATAATTTTGCAAGGAATTTGATGACATACTCTATTTCTGAGATTGAGAAACATGTAAAAAGGTCATTTAAAAAACAAAATCATTTGAGCATTAATAAAGTGGTATTAATTGGAAGTGAACCTGGAGATGTATCCCAAATTGGGTGAACTCCATTAACAAACTTGTGTTTGTGATTTTGGTATTGTTGTTCTATTTTCACTCAATCAATTTGCATGTTATTTGTCATTGAAGTGGATTTGGATAGATAAGTAAATTTACATGTTTTATGCAATCAGTCAAATGATCATTATTATTTCAAAATCAAGTTAGATGTTTATGTGAATTAAATAATAATTATCATCTAAGGATTTTTCAGATCAAGTTGGTATCAGAGCCAAGTTTTGACAAGTGTTTGATAGTGAATTCTTACAAAATCCATATTCAAGCTTGGTAAAGGAAAGCTTGCAAGTTATAAACCATATATTCAAAGGAGATTTCTAAAGAAAAACATGTCTTCCAAAGGAAAGGAAGGAGAATATCCTCCCATGAGACCCAAGGAAGTTATAGCTACACTTTGCTAGATGAGGTAAATAATAGATGATTTATATCGAAGAATTCACAAGAATAGTGATGGAGAATCTTCGGTAAAAACTAAAGGAGGAGGTGAAGGTGGTGGACCTAAAGAACCCTTTTCACCATCATCCTCATAATCATCTACCAATGGAGAAAGTGAAAATTCTTCACATAAGAAGAAGCCCTCTCATAAGTCTTCTTGTTCTCATACTCATAATTTTCCTTTATTTAAATTGGATGTCAAGTTTGAATTTCCAATTTATGATGGATAATTGAATATAGAAAGGTTGGAAAATTGGATCAAGAAAATAGAGGTATATTGCAGTGTACAAAAGATAGTGGATGACACTATAAAGACACAATTGGATACTCTTAGATTGGGTGGCACATCCTTGATATGGTGGGAAAGTAAGACAAAATTTGATATTGTTCAACAAGGTAAAGTAATTTCTTCTTGGATGAGTTTACTGCTTCAATTAGAAAACAATTTTATCCATTGGCTTATGCGAAAAATGCATTTATGGAATGGAAACAATTCCAACAAGGAAAAGGGAAAAATGTCCAAGTATATACACAAGAATTTAAGAAGAAAGAAATATCTTTAAGAATTCCTTTATATACTCTTCTAAAGTATATTGGTGGGATGCACTCCTATATTTGACACACTATATTGATGTTTAACCCAACTAACATTGATGAAGTGTCAACACAAGCTAATCATATTGAGGCTAGTAAGGGAAATCATGTGATTGAAGATAATAAGCCACACAAGTTCAAGAATAAATCGAAAGGAAAATGGAAGAGTAAGAAGTCAACTACGGTAAATAATGTTGAAGAAAAACCTACATGTTCTCACTGTAAGAGAAGAGGGCATGAGGAAGCACAGTGTTGGAAGTTGCATCCAAAATTACGACCAAAGAAGTTCTAGGATAGGGAAACACAATATTGTTGCATCAGTTTGACATGATCTGGGATTCGATTGAGGAGATGAATATAACATCACGACAATAGGAAGAAAAGGTATATATACTAATAAATCTATTTCTTCAGTTCAATATGCTAAATTGGAAAGTGTTATTGATCAAATGAAAATAAGCGATCTTTTTCAAGTCAGGGTTGTAGTAAAGAATACAAAGATAGATACTTTTTTCGACAGTGGATCTCAAATTAAATTAATATATAAATCAATTGTTAAGAAGATAGGTTTAAAGACAACACCTCATAGAAAACCATATCCATTAGGTTGTGTGTATGATGATGCTAATTTGCCAGTGATGAAGCAGTGTAAGATCATATTTGCAATTAAAACTAATTTCTTTGATGAGGTTGAGTTAGATGTTGTGCCTCTTGACATTTGTGGCATTGTCTTGGGTAGTCCATATCTATTTGACAAGAAATCTATATTTTATTGTGAATAAAATAAATATCACCTTTTCAAAGATGGGATTGAATTCATTGTCAGAGATCATCATATTAAAAATAATGTTTCTTTAATGAGCACAATACAAATGAAGAGACTTGTGAATGGCAGTAAAACTTTTGTTCTCATGGTGGTGAAACAAAAAGAAGAAGATATATCAGATGCTTTATCAGGTTGTGATCCATATGATAAAAAGGAGTTGGTGAAGATCATATCTAACTATGATTAGTTAATTTAGGAACCTACGGGGTTTCCTCCTAATAGGGAGGTTGAAAATGAAATATTCTTGCAGCAGGATGCTCCTCTTTCTAACATTGGTATGCATAGGTCCTAAGTGATAGAGAATTAAAAGATAAATAAGTAAGTTTAGGAGATTATCGATAAAGGAATCATAAGGTCGAGTTACTCTCCGTGTGGTTCACCTATTGCATTAGTTCCGAAGAAATATGCTACATGGAAAATGTGTATTGACGTTAGAGAATTGAAAAAGATTACGGTAAAGAACATATATCCTCTTCCTAGAATTGATGATTTATTCAATCAATTAAATAATGCTATTCATTTCACTAAGCTAGACTTGAAAAGCGTATACCATCATATCATAATTGCAAAAAGTGATATATGGAAAAATTCTTTCAAGACAAAGAAGGGATTGTTTGAATGGTTGGTTATGCCATTTGGTTTATGCAATACACTTGTGACATTTATGTGGGTAATGAATGATGTGTTCAGGACATAAATAGATAACTTTGTCATTTTCTACTTAGATGATATTTTGATCTTTAGCTGAACATGGGAATATCATATAATGCATGACAACACAATATTTGAACTCTTGAAGAAGGAGAAGTTGTATATCAAGATGTATAAATGTGTGTTTGATCAAACGTATCTAGTATATTTGGGCTACATTGTAGGGAATGGTAAAATAAATATAGATCTTGCAAAAGTAGATGTCATTCTTAAATGGTGCAAGCCAATTACTTCCACAAAAGTCAGGAGCTTCTTAGGAGAAATACAATACTGAAGGAAATTCATTGCTAATTTCTCTTTCATAGAAGATCTTCTACATGCATTAAAAAATGTAAAATAGGTCTTTCAATGGGGAGGAAAGTATCAGAAATCCTTTGAGACATTGAAGGAAAAGATAAGCACCACACCAGTTTTGGATCTGCCAGATCTACAACAATCATTTGAGATTCAAACTAATGCAAATGAATATGCCATGGGATAAGTATTGATGAAATGAGATAAACCTATATGTTATCATTCTAAGATGTTTACTCAAGTAGTTATTAATTATCTAACATATGATAGGGAATTTTATGTGTTGGTAAAAAGTGTTAAGTGGAAGCATTACTTAATGGGAAAGGAGACAATAATTCATATAGATCATCAACCATTACAGTTTTTGCAATCACATACCAAGCTACAATAGTCATGACATTTTAGGTGGATGGGTTTCTTACATCAATTTCATTTGGTAATCAAGTATAAGAAAGCTATTCATAACAAGGGTGAAAACATGTTGCCAAGACCGATGATTAATGATTCTTTAATACTAAGGTATAATCCCTTATATCATGAAAGTTATGTTGAACAATAGACAAGGGATAATGATATTAAGGATGTATATATGGCTTTAATTCATGGAAATCAACAATTATGTTATCATGTGCATATAAATTTATCTTTGTATACCAAGGGATGAAAGAGTAAATGTAATTAAAGAAGCTCATACATCTCTCATTTGTTTTCATTTTGGAGTTGGTAAGAAAGTAGCACAATTACAAAGATATTTTTATTGGCCTCGAATGAATGAAAAAATTTCCATGTATGTAAAAGGGTGTGTTATGTGTGCCATAAGAAAACCTAGCAACATAAAGTTGGGATTATATACGCCACTTCCAATACCTTCTCAACCATGGGAAAATATCTCCATGGATTCTGTAGGGGGTTTGTCGATGTTTAGAATAGGTCATATTTATTTATATTCCATCATGGATAGATTTAGTAAGATGTGTTTTAATTCCATGCAAGAAACAAGTCACAACTGAACAAACAACATAGATGTTGTTTGCTCATGTATGGATTCATTGGGATGCCTACATCTATTATATCAGAATGAGAATCTCATTTTTTGGGGCAGTTTTAGTCTCATTTATGGGAGCTGATAGACACCAAGTTAAATAAGAGCACAAATTTTCATGCACAGGAACATGGAAAGACAAAGGTGGTAAAAAAAACAATGGTACATTTACTTTGAGGATACTGGAACAAGCATCCTAATTTATGGGATGAACAATTACCTTATGTATAAAATGATTATAATCATGCCATGCATTATTCTACTTAGAGAACTCATTTTGAAGTATGTTTGGGGTACTTTCCTAAATCACCTATGGATTTTTGTTTTGGAGAAGCAAGTAAAGAAGATAGAAATGATGATACAGATAAAGAAAAGAAGTTCATTCAAAGGATCCAATAGGTACATCAAGCAGTATAGGAACATTTGGAGAAGAGCTAATACAAATAAAAGGCTAGGCATGATAAAAATCGAGTTGATCATCAGTTTCAAGTTGGTGATCAATTATGGTTACATACCATCAAGGACAGAATGAAGGGTGAAGGTAAAAAGCTCAGACCAATCAATTATGGTCCATTCAATATCTTGGAGAAGATTGGTACTAATTCCTTTTGATTATATTTACCATCCTACTTGCAAATGTATTCATTGGTAAATGTTGAGAATTTAAAACTTTATGAGCCTCCTATGATTATGGATGAAGATGAAAGTATTTAGGTTCTGACAGTTGATTATTTTTCTCCACAATACTTAGAAAAGATACAAGAAGATATTATTCTTGACAGAAGAATTAGGACTTCACAACGAAGTGATGTGGAAAACATTCAAGTTGGTCTTAAAGGGGTAAAACCAAGAAAAGAAAAGTGGATCGAGATTGGAAGGCTGAGGGATATATACCCTCACTTAATTGTTGAATAATCAAAATATTTGGTGGTCCAAAAGGTTTCCAATGGGGAGGAATGATCTAGGAGGATCTAGAATGCTCACAGAGGTCGAGGAGGGTCCAGAATGCTCACAAAGATTTAGGAGGATTTAAAAATGCTCAAAATTTGATCATCTCAAATGCTCTCAAAACTTACTTCATTGTATAGAGCTCGGTTATAGATTTCCAATGGTGCAAAAATAGCCTCAAATTAAGTTTGTATGCAAAAGCTATGGATGGTCAAACTTTAGGTCCAAAGGGGAAAAAAGTCAAATTCAAGGTGACACATGTCACCATTGGAAGGGTGACATGTGGAATTTGTACATCTAACTGGTCAGGTGATATGGTGATCATACATTTTAAGTGGTCCAACTGGTATCTGACACATGTCACAGGTAGACCAATAAGAGTTTGCCACGTGGCAGCCTCCCATTGGCCCTATATGGTTAAGGTTCATCAAAATTATAGGGGTCGATGGGTTTCAAACCCATGACTTCATACAAATTTACACAAACATCATTTTCCATTATTCCATCACATTAGTATTTAACTACATATAACATGAAATGTATTTGAATTTTTTTAAAGGATTATGTGGTGGAAAAAGGGTCGAGGGATAAAGCCCTCGACCTATGGTTCATCCAAGTTCCATGTAACGAATACCTATATTCACGGGGTTAATAACTATACACCAACAAATAACCAATTTTTTTGCGTGGTTCCCAACCAATATTCCTTATATTTATTATAGTTACAACAAAAGTGTCGACAGGGGAGAGGTCTGAGGGCTTGAACCAATGACCTCTTACCCCACAAAAAAATGTTTTAACCAACACATCCAAGGTTCCTTTTATTTCAGAAATCCAACAATATTGTATATAATTTTTCCTTGAACTTTAGATTGAGGTTAGGGACCACACCCTATTTAACCAATGTGCAGACCAAGGCACCAACACACATGACATTACATAATACAATTTGGTCTCAGAGTTTGTGCCAAAGGGTATCAAGACATTGGGATTGCACTGTAATGCATGCGAAGAGGTTACTTAATGAAATTATATGAAGTTTATACTAATTTTCTTATAATTTCACAAGGAATTTGATGGCATACTATGTTTCTAAGTTTGAGCAGCGTTCAAAAAGGTCATTGTAAAAACACAAGCATTTGAGCATTAATAAAGAGGTCTCAATTGGAAGCGAACCCGAAGACATAGCCCAAATTGGAAGCGAACTCCGTTAACAAACTTTTGTTTGTGATTTTGGTATAATTTTTCTATTTTTGCTCAGTTAATTTACAATTTATTTGTCATTGAAGTGGATTTAGATAGAGAAGTAAATTCACATGTTTTATGCAATCAATAAAATGATTATTATTATTTTGAAATCAAGTTAGATGTTTATGTGAATTTAATCATAATTAGCATCTAAGGATTTTTCAGATTAGTAGCTTAACATAATTTAATTTTAGTTATTTAATTTTAGTTTAATTTTATCCTTATTTTTCCTTTTCATACTAATTTAACCATTTAAGGAGGAGTTTTTTCGTTCAACTATTAACTAGTTGAACATAAGTTTCTCTTTTGTTGTGCATATTGAAAAAATGATGGTGCAACTAGCAACTGAAGTTTTTCTCTCCTTACAAGCTTGAAATATCTGGGAAGCTTAGGGAAGTGTTAATTTAAACTTGTATATGCTCAAATCACTTTGCAAAATTTTGGGAACTAACCAATCATACTTTCACCGACTCAATAGTTGATTAGAAATACAATCTCATATTTATTTTCCATCATTATTTGTGATCTAATTCTAAACATAATCTCTTAAAAAAATGGTTTTTGGAGTCCCTCTCATCTCATCATGATTATTTTTTAGGGCCTCCATAGTTTTAAAATCTATTCTTTCCTCATCAAATTGAATCATTTGAATCTTTGGAATTAATAATCATTTTTCATAGTAAGGAGAAATTGATACTCTTGAGAAAGATAGCTGATACAATTTCTGAAATTGAATGTTTGGTGTTTTGAAATGTGTAAGAGAATTAATACTTGCAGTGATTCTAGAGGGTTGGATGTTTGTGGAATATTTCATGTGATTGAATTTAAAATCTATTTCAGTTGAGAACTTCCACTAACCGGTGTTGTCTTGTTCCCAGAAAATTTAATTATTTCACCAGATGAAAGGGAAATTTTCTATGTATCAATTAGATCAGAAAATATTCACTCGATTATCAATTCCTATGACCTTACCTGTTTTTTCCTTCCAGAGTGTGAATTTTACCCTAGGAATATTTTTGTTGGGCTTTATTTCATATGGTTGACCTATCTTTCTCAATACTTTCCCTTGCGTTATTTCCTGAGTTTTCATTTAAGGTGCTTTCTCCGAGGATGTTCATGATTTATACCATGCTGTTTGGATTATAGGCTTACCTTTCATTTGATTTTTATTTTAATGTCTAATATGGTTTACTTTTGTTTTTTCTTTTAGTTTAGCCCATTTACTTTATTTATTTTTATCTGTACATAATTTTACTTCCTTCTTTTCTTAATGTTCCAATCATGGAAGTCGGCTTATAGTCTTATCCCATCAGGTGTGAGTGATAAAATCATTGGAATGATCAACATTAAAAATCAAAGAGACAATGAATATCTTGGTGAAAAAAATCACTACAATTTATGAGATTCAAAAAGCCTATGTTTCATAATCTTATTTCACTAACACCTTATCCATGGTTGTAAACTTAAAGGTTGTGAATTCTTGAATTTATTCAATTTTTTAACCTTGAGCATTTCAAGAATTCGAATTGTTGTCACCATGAAAGGTTTTAATTTATTGGAATAGGGAGTTTGATTTGATATCAATTTTCTTAATCATTATTCCCCATAATATTGTCGATTTTTTATTTCCAAATTATGTACCCGATCCTAAAAATCATTCTTGTTGGGTTTAGTTTGTATAGAAAGTCTATCTAGGGAAGATTTTTCCCATATTCTAATTTCTAGAGATGGAATGTAAATTCTTTGCAAATATCATTCATATTCTACTACTGTCCCAGATTTATCCCATGCTGATATGTTCCTTTCTTATTTTTCAGTTTGGTTTTATTTTACTTGGATGACTGGTGTTTTACATTTTAGTTTTATTTTACTTGGATGATTGAAATTTCACATTTTTTGGGTTTCTTATAGCTTAGTTTTATTTTCTTTTCATGACTTAAATCGACACTTTACTTCTTGTACATATTGTTTTCATCTCTTATTTGGAATGATGGTGTCCCCTGATATGATTTGACTCTAATGTAGGAGCATCTCTCCACATCAGCCAGCCAGCCAGCAGCCATGCCAGCGAATTCAAATATCACGCTAAAAGAGAGGCGCATTCCTCATTTAAATTTGAAATGAATGTAATTAAACATCTTAGGCTGGTGATCCATGGAAGCTGTGCCTTTGTGCAGGCGTTAGATAAGATCGACTTTAATGCTAGATCGGTTGAGATCTAGATCCAGACGCTGGACTAGACAGCCATTGAATGTAATTTATTAGGGTAGGTGAACCTGGAGGGAAGCGCTCGATGAGCCCCTCAGGTAAAAGAGATTTCTAGATCTCATTTTGAAAAAGAGGAGACAAGGTAGTGATAGTAGGGAAGAGAGAGCCGAGAGAGCTCAGGAACACCATTGTAAAGTTACAGGCATTTTCCATTTTAATATAATCAGAAGCAGTTTCTCCTACATGTCATTCTGTGTTATATGGGTGTCTGTGTGTGTTCCACTGTATGTTGTAGATGTATGTTAGCATTTGCAAGAGTGTGTTTGATTTCAGGGTGAAGGTGTTTGAGGCTTCATACCAGGAGGGTGTGATAGAACGCTGTGGGTTTTGAGAGCCGTGCATAGAGGTTGCACTTCTAAACTCTGCGGAGTCAGACAAAGACGTGCTGAGGCACATAAGCTGGAATCATCGACTCAGGAAGAAGACCTCAAGGTTGTTGAATACCTTGGAGGCAGGGCTGTGTATCTGGGACACAGTTGCAGACAAAATCACTGAGGGTTCTGTAGAGGCTCTGCCAGGTGGGCATTGAGCGTAACCACGAGGTGATAGAGGAAGAACTCTGCTGTGAGTTCGGAGAAGACAAGAATCACTAAGGATTCTGAGAGGCTTTGCTAAGTGGTCATTGAGCAGGTGCAAAGGGTGCACAGAAGGAACCCATAACTGTTGAACGTTCTGTGGAGAAGATACTCCATCAGGAGGCGTCAAGGAAGCGTGCAGATAAGCACTGAAGAGGAGAGAACTCTTTGAGTTCGGTATTGTGAAGGGAGATTCCACTGAAGGGCCTCCACTGGGTTGTTGAACACCCAGAAGTAATCTAGAAGAGACTTGAGTAGAAGGATAGCCAGGAGAGAATCCATTTCATTCTCCATCCGAGGGAGAAGAAACGTAAAATCCCCCCAAGGGGTCTGAGTGGTTGCGGAAGCTTAGAAGAGAGAGCACTATGGGTGCACAAAGACTCTCCAGGAGTGTAGACGTCGAAATCCTTTAAGGGTTTGAGAAGGACAAGCTCAGGAGGAACAACACTTTTACGCGCAGTAGCGAAGCTCAAGATTCGGGAGTTCGCGAAGAGGAGTAGCAAAGGCTGAAGCCTTTGAAAAATTGAAATTCTTCCAAGTGCGGGAAGAAAGAGCGCCAAAGCTCGGGAGGAGCAACATCAGCCGTTGGATCAGCTGATAGAATCTGGACCGTTGGTTTTCAATTCTAAGAAGCAGTCGGAGGAGAGTGCACAAGGAGAACAGATCTGGGGTAGATACCTGATAGCCATCGGATCTGCAGGAATTTGCATAGAGGTTAAGCCTTCGTGAGCAGCAGGGGAGAAATCCCGTGAGATTTGATCTGAGCCATTCGTTTGGGAGTGGACATGTGTCACGAGATTACCCACCTCGGGTACTCAGGCATCGGAGGTTAGAAGGGGAAGCCATTCAACTTCACAAGCAACAAAATGGAGAGAAGATTAGGATCATCCATCTGAAGAGGACACGTGGCAGAGATCGAAAGGATCTCACAAACTCGGGATTTCACAGGGTTATAGCCCAAAAATTGGGTGCTCAAAGTAGCAAGATCGCGAGATGCGATAAGATCATAGTCGTTCGTTGGGGAGGATACATGTAAGGTGATCCTCATCTCGTAGACTCGGATGTTGGAGGATAGAAAGGGAAACCTTTGGTTTTCATGAGGAGCGAAGAGGTGAGAATTCGTAAGCCGTCCATCTGAAAGGAGTCAGGTGTCAGAGATCTAAGGATCTCGCGAACTTGGGAGTTCGTCGGTTGAAAACCCAAACATTGGGTACTCCAATTCACGAGTAGCGAGGTGGCGAGAAGTTGTGGGTCATCCATAGGAAGAGGACAGGTGTCATAGATCGGTGATTTCGTGAACTCGGGAACTCACCAGGTGAAGACCCAAGTATTGGGTGTGCAAAGTTGCGAGGCGACGAAGGAGCGAGAGGATCTTAGCCGTCCATTTGAGGGGGACAGGTGGCGAGAGATCGATGGATCTCACAAACTCGGAAGCTCGTGGGTTGAGAGTCCAACTTTGGGTATCCCAAGTCCCAAGGTCGCAAAGTAGTGAGAGAAGGACAGTTGTCGGATCCGGACATGGAGAACCGTTGGATTAGTACGTGGGATTGGGTCTCAGAACCTCGCAAGAAAAAGGCTCGAGAGTTGGGCCATAGGAGTCGCGAAGTTACGAGACACGACATCCTGAGATGATGTAAGCAGTGTGGGCCATAGTGGAAGTCGGTAAGTGGAGTACAGGTGGCACGAGGTCATCGGGATCTCTCCACGAGGANTTAGGATTCACGAGTCCCGCGAAGTCTGAAGTCCCGACAGGGAGAAGTGATCGTTGAAGAGTCACACGTGCGCATCGGCATTTCGGTGCATCGGGTCTTGGAACTTGGAGAACCAAAGGTTTGGTATCGCAAACAATGAGGTTGTGATAATGTCGATGTCCTGATATAAGGTAAGGTCACGGACACGGGCAGTGGTCATATGGTGGGAGCTTAGCCAGGAGGGCCAGCGTATAGGAGCCGAGAGCTCATCGGAGAATCGGAGGTCAGGAGTTGGAGAGTACAGGGACTCTTAATAGCGGAACCGCCGAAACCACGAACGCCCGATAGCACATCGGGGATAATCACGGTTCTTGCAGAGACTGCGACAGGAGAAGGTAAGGCCTGCGGATCGGGCATTTGACAAGGATTCCACTTGGGAATCTAAGGAGCCGCTTCAGCTCAACAGAAAGGGATTGAGAATGATCCTGTGAGCAGGAGGTCAGGTGGAAGGGACCCTGCGGGGTGATAGAGTGGACCTCTCTGCGTCAAGTGGTATCAGAGAGGGAATATGTTTGTATATTGCAGACAGAGCACGGGAAGTAGGAAGAAGACAGAGTGATGGAGGACTCTGTAATGATTGGTTGCAGGTAGGAAACGATTAAGGAGACAGTCAGCAGGACTGTAGGACGAAGCTGGAACACTCAGATATGTGGAGTGACAGCAACAGATCTATCAAGGAGGCAGATAGACATATCAGA
This sequence comes from Picea sitchensis, assembly GCA_010110895.2. Classification (NCBI taxonomy): domain Eukaryota; kingdom Viridiplantae; phylum Streptophyta; class Pinopsida; order Pinales; family Pinaceae; genus Picea; species Picea sitchensis. The sequence goes on from SNQJ01S0037686.1 coordinate 56,148, forward strand.
ATAGCTACTGAAGGCCATAGGAAGAAAAGCAAGGTAGAAAAGCTTGCAGAGGAAGCAGAAATGGATAGAGAGCTCTATGAATTAAAGGCAGACATAGAAGAGTTTGAACTGTGGATGTGGCAGGATAGGAGGAGGAGACAGATGTGCGAGTTACCTATGAAGAAGGCAAAAGAAAGATGGCTAGTCAGGGAGTTGATGGTCATGAGACAACGCAGGTTGTTAAAGAGATGGTTGAGGTATGATGAAAACCTCAAGGCTACAGAGGAAGAGATGATTGACCACTGTTGGCCAGAGACTGGGAAAAGTCTCGATGATTGGGATGATGAAGAAGATAATTTGGGATCGTTTGAGGATCTCATAGACTACCAAGAGAGCAGTGGAAAGTTTCCATATTGCCAGATGGGCAAGGGAATAGAGAATGAATTGGGATCATCTGAGGATCTCAAGGACTGCCAAGAGGGCAGAATAGAAATCCCAGTTTTCCATGAGGGCAACGAGTTGAGATTAGTTGAGGATCTCACAGATTGTCATGGGGACAGCCAGGGAATTTCACATTACCAGCTGGGCAATGAGAGGAGATCAGATAAGGATCTCGAAGACTGCCAGGAGGGTAGTGGAAGCATCGAAGACTGCCAAGGAGGCAGCGAAAGCATGTCAAACTACCAGGTGAGCAGAGTTGAACATTTGAGATTGTCTGAAAGTATCATGGACTCAGAGAAGAGTTCAAGTCAGCAGGGAGTGTCGATGAAGATGGGATCGGTTGATCTCATAGTCTTCCAAGGAAGCAACGGAAGCATCCCATATTGCCAGGTGGGCATGGATGAGCAGATGAGACTATCTGAGGATCTCATAAACTCAGAAGTGAGTTGGAATCAGCCAGAGGAGCTGACAGAGCAGAAGAGATCGCAAGGGGATCAACAAATGCAGTTGATAGAAGAGGTGAAAGATCAGAATGAGATTATGATGATTGGGGGAATTTCATCATTCCTACCATGTGCCCAGGAAGAGGTAAAAATTTGTGTTGCAAATGGTACAACAATAGAACAGTCACAGCTAGAGATGACTATCAAAGGGAAATTGGAGCTGACAATGACTATCAGGGAAGACGAGGAATTGGAGCAGGTGTTTGAGACTACCCAAGCACAAGCACAAGTAGAAGAAATAAAAGAGAAGGAGCGTTCTGAGGAACGAATCGATGATTTCAGCCAGCAAGATGAGAGCACTAAAGCATTGGATCTGGTAGTAGAAGAAGAAGTAGAAGTGGAAGAAGAGAATGAGCATTCCGAGGAATGGCTCAAAGCATTCATCATTGAAGCTGAAGAGACTGCAACATGGGAGTTTGCAGTAGGAGCAGAAGGAGAAAGAGAGCATTCTGAGGAATGTCTCAACATATTCGGCCGGGGAGCTGAAAAGCAAGAAGCTGTAGCACTGAAGCTAGAAGCAAAGGAAGTCGAGGAGTGAGCAGATAGAATTATCACTCCATGGGAGATGGAGCTGGAAATGCTGGAGGATTGGCTGAACAATCCAAAGCCAGCAAGGGAACTGTCAGGGAGGATGACTGAGCAGCAGGTCAGTCAGGAAGAGACTACAGAGTTGAAGTCTGCAGCAGAGTGGCAACTTGAGGCCACAAATGAAGATGAAGATGAAGGAGAAGATGGCGTGGGAGATCATAGCAATCTGCCCATGTGCCAAAAAAAATTGCAGCTGAGGAAATTGCAACAACAGGACCAGCCACTGGAGCTGTTGGATGAAGTGATAGAGGAGATCAGAAGGCTGATGGTAGGGTCAGCATAAACTGCCAGCAAGGAAAGGATGAGCAGAAGAGGAACAACAACAGCAACAGTGCAGAAGCAGCAGCAACAGCAGAGTGGAGTGGATGACAAGCCCCAAAGACTGATTTGGGATCCAGGAGGATTTCCAACCCCTCACAAGGGAAGCGCATGAGCAGGAGCTCATGATTTTTGTAGCTTAGGAGTATGATGCAGGAGCATCTCTCCACATTAGCCAGCCAGCCAGCAGCCACGCCAGCGAATTCAAATCGCATGCTAAAAGAGAGGTGCAGTCCTCATTTAAATTTGAAATGAATGTAATTAAACGTCTTAGGNGTAATTTATTAGGGTAGGTGAACCTGGAGGGAAGCGCTCGATGAGCCCCTCAGGTAAAAGAGATTTCTAGATCTCATTTTGAAAAAGAGGAGACAAGGTAGTGATAGTAGGGAAGAGAGAGTCGAGAGAGCTCAGGAACACCATTGTAAAGATACAGGCATTTGCTATTTTAATATAATCAGAAGAAGTTTATCCTACATCTCATTCTATGTTATATGGGTGTCTATGTGTGTTCCATTGTATGTTGTAGATGTATGTTAGCATTTGCAGGAGTGTGTTTGATTTCAGGGTGAAGGTCTTTGAGGCTTCATACCAGGAGGGTGTGACAAAATGTTGCGAGTTCTGAGAGTCGTGCACAGAGGTTGCACTTCTAAACTCTGTGGAGTCAGACAAAGACGTGCTGAGGCATAGAAGCTGGAATCATCAACTTGGGAAGAAGACCTCAAGGTTGTTGAATACCTTGGAGGCAAGGTTGTGTATCTGGGACACAGTTGCAGACAGAATCACTGAGGATTATATAGAGGCTCTGCCAGGTGCGCATTGTGCATAACCACGAGGTGCTGGAGGAAGAAATCTGTTGTGAGTTTAGAGAAGACCAGAATCATTGAGGATTCTGAGAGGCTCTGCCAAGTGGGCATTGAGCAGGTGCAAAGGGTGCACAGAAGGAAACCAGAACTGTTGAATGTTCTGTGGATAAGATACTCCTCCAGGAGGCGTCGAGGAAGCATGCAGATAAGCACCGAAGAGGAGATAAATCTTTGAGTTCGGTATTGTGAAGGGAGAGTCCACTGAAGGGCCTCCACTGGGTTGTTGAACACCCAGAAGTACTCGAGAAGAGGCTTGAGCAGAAGGATATCCAAGAGGGCATCCATTTTGTTCTCCATACGAGGGAGAAGAAAGGTAAAATCCCCCCAAGGGGTCTGAGTGGTTGCGAAAGCTTAGAAGAGATAGCACTATGGGTGTGCAAAGACTCTGTAGGAGCGTAGACGTTGAAATCCCTTAAGGGTTCGAGAAGGACAAGCTCAGGAGGAACACCACTTTTACGCGC
>SNQJ01S0037686.1:59315-69715 GCA_010110895.2 Picea sitchensis
CGCGAAGAGGAGTAGTAAAGGCTGAAGCCTTTGAAAAATTGAAATTCTTCCAAGTGCGGGAAGAAAGAGCGCAAAAGCTCGGGAGGAGCAACATCAGTCGTTGGATCAGTCGATAGAATCTGGACCGTTGGTTTTCAAGTCCAAGAAGCAGCTGGAGGAGAGTGCACAAGGAGAACAGATCTGGGTCGTTAGATATGGGGTATATACCTGATAGCCATCGGATCTACAGGAAGTTGCACGAAGGTTAATCCTTCATGAGCAGTAGGGGAGAAATCCTATGAGATTTTATCTGAACCATTCATTTGGGAGTGGACACGTGTCACGAGATTACCCACCTCAGGTACTCGGGCATCGGAGGTTAGAAGGGGAAGCCATTCGACTTCACGAGCAGCGAAATGGTGAGAATATCGGGATAGTCCATCTGAAGAGGACGCGTGGCAGAGATCGAAGGGATCTCACGAACTCGAGAGTTCATAGGGTTAGAGCCCAAACATTGGGTGCTCAAAGTAGTGAGATCGCGAGATGTGATAAGATCAGAGCCATTCGTTGGAGAGGACACGTGTAAGGTGATCCTCATCTCGCAGACTCAGACGTTGGAGGATATAATGGGAAACCTTTGGTTTTTGCGAGGAGTGAAGAGGCGAGAATTCGTATGCTGTCCATCTGAAAGGAGACAGGTGTCAGAGATCTAAGGATATAGCGAACTCGGGAGTTCGCCAGTTGAAAACCCAAGCATTGGGTACTCCAAGTCACGAGTAGCGAGGTGGAGAGAAGCTGTGGGCCATCCATCGAAAGAGGATAGGTTTCAAAGATCGGTGATTTCATGAACTCATGAACTCGCCAAGTGAAGACCCAAGTATTGGGTGTGAAAAGTCGTGAGGTGCGAGGATGCAAGGCAACAAAGGAGCGAGAGGATCGTAGTCGTCCATATGAGGGGGACAGGTGGTGAGATATCGGTGGATCTCACGAACTCGGAAGCTCGCAGGTTGAGAGTCCAACTTTGGGTATCCCAAGTCGCGAGGTCGTGAAGTAGCGAGAGAAGGACAGCCGTCAGATCCGGACATGGAGAACCATTAGATTCGTACGTGGGATCGGGTCTCGGAAACTCGCAAGAAAAAGGCTCGAGAGTTTGTCCGCGGGAGTCTCGAAGTTACAAGATGCGACATTTCAAGATGATGTAAGCAGTGTGGGCCATAGCGGAAGCTAGCAAGTGGAGTACAGGTGGCACGAGGTCATAGGGATCTTGTCGCGAGGAGCCCTGAAAATTGGACATTAGGATTCGCAAGTCCCGCGAAGTCCGAAGTCTCGACAGGGAGAAGTGACCATTGAAGAGTCACACGTGCGCATCATCATTTCGGTGCATCAGGTCTTGGAACTTGGAGAACCGAAGGTTTGGTATCGCAAACAACGAGGTTGCGATAACGTCGAAGTCCCGATATAAGGTAAGGTCACGGACACGGGCAGTGGTCATATGGTGGGAGCTTAGCCAGGAGAGCGAGCGTATATGAGCTGAGAGCTCATCAGAGAATCAGAGGTCGGGAGTTGGAGAGTACAGAGACTCTTGATAGTGGAACCATCGAAACCCCGAACCCCCGATAGCGTATAGGGGATAATCACGGTTCTTGCAGAGACCCCGACAGGAGAAGGTAAGGCCTGTGGATCGGGCATTTGACAAGGATTCCACTTGGGAATCTAAGGGGCCACTTCGGCTCAAAAGAAAGGGATTGAGAATGATTCTGTGAGCAGGAGATCAGGTGGAAGGGACCCTACAGGGTGATAGAGTGGACCTCTCTGCGTCATACTCCTTCATCTAACTTCAGTATTGATCTTTGATTTTGAGTGTGGGGAAGGTACAACCCTTGTCATACACCAAAGACATTTTTACAAGTATTGGAATTCATAAGCTACTCTATCTAAAAAAAGAAACCTTCATAAATTTCTTAGTTGTGGATAATTACTAATAGTTGTAGTTGAACACATGTGCCTACTGAGCATATAATGATAATACATAAGTAGAGGAAAGTGTCTATTTGTTGTCTTATATAATACTACTATGATGGTTCTTGGGGAGACCCGTGGGTTAAAATTAAATGCATAATATCTAATTAGCATACTAGAGAACCTCGTGTATCACCTCTCTTCCTATACAACAATTTTCACATGTAATACCTATATACAAATCTAAAAGGATGAGAAGAATTTGAAATGAAAAGGAAGTTTAAATCACTATTAATAGTGTGGGAAGTACAAGTAAACCCATCGGGGATATGGTTTCTCACTAGTAGTGGGGTTATGCTTGTATGGTAGTAAGGGATCTTCGTCGAGGCTATCGATGCTAACTAGAAGTGAAGAAATGATGGGAAAAGAGAGATGAGGAACACACTTATGCAGATGTTGTCTTGTTATAAAAGTGAAAATCCATGGTTAAACTGAAACCAATAAGAAATTTGTAGATTTTTAAATAAATTACCTCGCTAATTAGCTCTTTGAAAAGGGTATTTTAGGTGGAAAGTACTTCAAATATTGGGTTATATATTTTTGAAATTTGACATCATTATGGTACACATAACCTTTGGGAAATTTTTTTCAATTTTGGAGCTTATCCTCAAAATTCAGATTGAAGTAAATGCCCTTGATTTTTGTTGACAAAGATAATTGGTTATTCCAGTGTGTTTCCATTTTTTTTCGCCACACAACAACAACCCTTTTATTTTTCTTTTATAAGAAAAATGGAAGGGGTCCCCTACTAAATTTGAACTCTAATGCCTAATCCACTACTACTATAAGTGTATTGAATATAGTTTATCTACCTTGGAGGAGGTTAGGGGTTTGGATATTTATTGATTGGTTATCTTCGAGGAGGTTTGTCGTGACAAATAATCTCTTTGATCTCAATGTACTTTCAAATTTTCTTCATAATACCTTTGATTTATAATGAGTCTTTGATCCTTGTGTGATGAGATTGACAGGTTATATTTTGATCCTTTTGCATTAACTGGTTTTAATGGATTTAAAGGTGTATTCCAATCCTATATGATTGTGTGGTTTGATGCTTTGTTTTATGAATTGAAGGATATGGTGTTTCCTTGTGCATCCTCTTATACTATCATCTCACTTAGCATCATGGAGAAGTAAATGGTTGGTTTGAATGAATATCATATAGTTACTTTGTGTATTGTACATTTTGTCATTATATTCATGCTCAAGCTCTCACATGTTAATGAGACTCCTAAGTTTAAAATCCATAATTAGAATCAGATTATCTTTAATCTTTTCCAAGGGTTGGAGATATTATTTTTATTAGATGTAAACAAGCATATATGGGGCTAAATGTATATGATATGACCCCAAGGGGGGGAATATATTGGGATAAATGTACAAGTAATGTGCAATTATATATGTAATAGGGTCAACCTAATAGTAAAGGTTCCTCATGTGTAGTGTGTGAATAGGTATATATAGAGATCATGTATTCATTATTATGGACATGTGAATTGTGATGTACGAATGTATTTGGTTATTTGGAGGAGGATCTCATATTCTCTAAAGATTTATTGTGTAACTTGCCTCTCTTATCTATATTGGAGTTGTTCTCCATGCTCACAATGTTGTACATGGTGTGTACTTCTAGTTTATTCTTATATTTTAAGCCTTTGAAACATAACATTTTGTATCCGAGCCTAATTGTGATGTATGAGTGTTATGACCCAATGGGAGCATATATGGGGCTAAATGTATATGATATGACCCCAAGGGGGGCATATATGGGGTTAATGTATGTGCAATGTGTAAATATTTATGTAATAGGGTCGACCTAATAGTAAAGGGGCCCCATGTGTAGTGTGTGAATAGGTATATATAGAGATAATGTATTCATTATGATGCACATGTGAATTGCGATGTATGAATGTATTTTTTTAATTGGAGGAGGTTTTCGTATTCTCTAAGGAGTTATTTTGTAACTTATGTCTCCTATCTATATTGGAGATGTGATCCACTTTGACATTGGTGTACATGGTGTGTACTTTTGGTTTATTTTTATATTTTAAGAATTTGTAACATAAGATTTCGTATCAAATCATAATTGTGATGTATGAATGCTATGACCCAAGGGGAGAATATATGGGGCTAAATGTATATTATGATATGATCCCAAAGGGGAGACTATATGGAGATAAATGTATATGTAATGTGTATATATATATATATATATATAATAGGTCCGGACTAATAGTAAAGGGTCCTCATGTGTAGTGTGTGGATAGGTATATATAGAGATAATGTATTCATTATTGTGCACATTTCAATTGTGATGTATGAATATATTTGGTTATTTGGAGGAGGTTCTTGTAATCTCTAAGGAGTTATTGTGTAAATTATCTCTCTTATATATACTGGAGTTTTGATCCACACTCACATTCATGTACATGGTTTGTACTTTTGGTTTATTCTGATATCTTAAGCATTTGGTTCATTACATTTGGTTTGAGAACATCAATCCTAAGGTTTTGCTTCTTCAAGCAAGTGAACTTGTGATTTTTTATATAACTTTCTTTTCTAAGATGTTTCATATAGATAAATTTATAGGTTAATTAGAAGACATATAAAGATACCTTTGGTAAAAACTTCAAGTTTTGGGTCGTTATACTTTCGAAGATATAGCCCATGGAAGTTAGGGCATTTTACTAGCCCTGAAATCCATGTCAAATGAGCCATTTTGGGAATTTCCCTATAAATTTTTCTTAGTGATTTTTCAGAACACCAAATTTCCAGAATACTGAGAAAATATAGCGCATTTCACCTAGTAAAAATTTTAGAGTTTGGATCATTTTAATTTTTGAGATATAGTCTGTGGAAGGTAGGGTTATTTGACTAGTCTTATAACTAGTCTCAAATAGGTTTTCTGGGTAAAATAGTCATATGTTTTTTTAGTGAGGATCCAAATTCAATGCCACTAGTTGCATTTGAAAGAGTATATTCCATAGTATTTGTGGTACAAATTTCATAATCAGGTATTAAATATTGGACACGTGGCATTTTGTACAATTTCACTCTCTAGAAAAAGGCCAAAAAGAAACAAGGTTTTGGAAAGTTACCATAAATTTCACTTTGCACACCAAATTTTGGTTATACCTATGGAATTGTAGATAATACATATCATAGTACTACAGGCCACAATTTAAGACTCATTGGGGCCAAAATTTCTGAAATACATCAAAGGGAAGGTCAACTAGAAGGACAGACTCCAAATCAGGGTTTCAAAGGTATGTTCACTTAAAACTATCATAACGTTTAATTGTGATGTCTGATTGAGATTATTCAAAATACATTCTAAAAGAAAACAATTATTATATTGCATTGGAAAAGGTATTATAACTATTTTATATAATTATACTTAATATATTGAGGTTGTAAGTTGAGGTTTGGGGTCAGACCTCAATTAAGAATCAATGACAATACCTAAATTTATAGGAGATGAAGATAAAGATGAAATTGATATATATATATATCCATGTGTCTGTGTGTGTGTGTGTGTGTAACGTCCCCAGACACCCACAGGTTGGGAAACGCCACTACATTTCTTCTTTGTTACCAAACTGTAACATACCCAGCCTCCCACTCAGAGGCATACCACACCAAGAACACATCTCTTGGGTGATTTGGAAACTATGATAACACTTAATTAATAAAGAAGCATGAAATACATACATGCAATGATCAAGATTCATACCACAACATAAAATACATGCACAATATACCATGCACAACATTAACTAGCAAGCATGCATATTATAGGTATAATCTCATGTATAATAATTGATACAGAATGAAAATAAATACATAAGAAAAGGAAACCATAACAGAGAGCGCTTATATTTTATAAATAATACAACAACTAGCTGCAGACCAAGGACGTTCCACCCAACCATAAATATTGTTGTTCCAAGTCTCAACAATAATGTCACCCTCGAGCTAGGGCTATGAATCCACAGGGACCGTTACAAAGTGTTACTTGGATTCCCAAACCAGTCATCACTCAATCTCTCACAGGCCTCTCTAGCACTCAGAGCAATCCAAGTACCCAACTATATTCTACCACCCAAGAGAATAGACCTCCACCCTTCTATGCCATGCAGTCCCTGAGGCAGTCCCTCTCCATTTAGGGCTCCAGTGCAATAGGTCCAGAATATCCATGATGGGACTCTCAGGACTCGTATTTTTTATCCAAACTGGTCACAGGAAAAGCATCTCAAACATGCAGGCCTCAGATCATGGCTGGACTGCACCAACAATATCTACATCCCACAAAACCACGGCTTTTCTTCATCAGCTCGTATTCCTTTTCCAAGCCAAGACACCAAAGTGAGGAAAGATGAGTGAATGAAGGGATGGATGGAGTGAAGACTCCATGAGAGAGGATGAATAGTGAACAAAATGGATGAATTAATGAGTGAGGCGACCAACAACAACACCAAAATGGGGAATGTGAATGAGAGTATTTTCCAATGAGAGAATGAACAAACGAATCAACCAACCCCTCCCATAGACTAGAGATGGGGTTTTTATCATTTCTGAGGATCAAGAACCTCTTGGTCTTCCCCCAAGAGCTAATTGATTCCCCCCACCCGCATTACACAAAAAATGGGTAATATAAAATAAATAAGCACTTAGCCCCATATCGCCCTCTCTTGTGGAATCATAGCCCCTGTAACTCTAGTTCATGTTTGTCTAACAACCAACGATGTATTTATTATTAATAATGATCAAAACATTAAATTTCTTAGGCACACTAGCCTTTTAATAATTGTTTGGGCACTATGGCCTCTCATCAATGTAAAAATACATTATTTAATATGGGGGATCAAAACCCACGGTGTTACATTCCCTCCCCCTTATTTTGGAACTGTCCTCAGTGCATATACAAAATAGGAACCAAAATTCCCAAAATTTATTCAAAAATATGCAGGTACTCTACCCGCATAACATAGTCATGCTCCCATGTATCATCTTCAGGACCGTAGCAGGTCCACTGAACTTTTACCATCTCTATAACTTGAGTCTAGAGCATTTTGACTTTTTTGTCCAGTATTTGTACCAACTGGACTTGAAAGTCTCCCTTTGTCTCTACCTAAATTAGATGCCAATCAAAAACATGGTTAGGATCATGTACATGTTTCTTTAGCAAAGAAACATGAAATATATTATGCACTTTCATGGAAACAGGCAATGCAAGCATGTATGCAACTGGCCCTATTATGTCCAATATCGCAAATGGACCATAGTATTTGGCTACCAAATTTGTACAGCTTCCCAACTTCAAAGAGCTCTTCTTGGGATTTACTTTCAACAACACATTCTCTCCTAATTTAAATTCTCTTGTTGTCCCATTCGTGTCAGCATAAAACTTCTGTCTATCCTAAGGTGCCTTTAAATTCTACTTAATATTAACCATCTGGTCTTCCATTTCCTTGAGCAACTCCGATCGAAGTACCACTCTATCTACTAGCTTGTCCCAACTTAATGGAGTACTGCACTTTATGCCATACAAGGCTTCAAATGGGATCATCTTCAACGAAGCTTGATACCCATTATTATAGGCAAACTCAACCAAGTGCAGGTAATCTTCCCACTTAGATGGCTTATCCATCACATACATTATTAACATGTGTTCAATTACTCGGTTGACCCTCTCTATCTTCCCATGTGACTGCAGATGGTATGTTGTGCTAAATTTTAGATTTGTACCAAATCCATTGACTAATCCTTTCCATAAATTTGAAGTAAATTTAATGTCTCTATCTAAGACAATTGTCCTAGGTATCCCATGCAACCTAGAAATTTCCTTCATGTAAATTTATGCAATGTTAGTTGTATGAGTTGTTTTTATAGAAACAAAATGAGCAACCTTCATCAATTTATCGACCACTACCATGATTGAATCGTGTTTCCTTGATGTCCTGGGCAATTTAGTTATAAAGTCAATGGTTATCTCTTCCCATTTCTTCTCTGGAATTGGTAATGGTTGTAGCAATCTTGCTAGGTTTCTATGATCAACCTTCACTCTCTGACATTCCATACACTTGACGATCTAATCAATAACATCATTTTCATTCCCAGCCAAAAGAATTGGCTTCTTACTACTGTAATTGTTTTCTAGTAACCGAGATGTCCAACATATGAAACATTATGCATTTCCTTTAATACCAAATTCCTAATTTCTCTAGAACTAGGAACATAAATTCTATTTTTATGCATAAGTAGTCCATCTTCCTTCATCTCATACTCTTTCACTTTATGTTGCACATCTCCTTGTTGTAAGCTTTTCTTTACCTGTAGGTAATGCTGATCTGTAACAACAACATCTAAAATTCTTCTATTCAAATCTAACCGATGCATACTGACAATTGTAGCATGCATGAGATGCACTCTTCTACTAAGTGCATAAACAAATTTATTTTCTTTTCCCTTGATATGCTTGATATCAAAGTCATATTCACTAAATAATTCAAGCCATCTTGTTTTCCTGGAATTCAAAGTTGGCTGATCAAAAAGATATTTCAGACTATTGTGGTATGTTTTTAATTAAAATCTCTTTCCCGTGAGATAATGCCTCTGTATATTCAATGCATGAACACTGGCATAAAGCTCCAAGTCATGTGTGGCATAGTTCCTCTCATGCTACTTAAGATTTCTAGACTCATAACAAATGACATGTCCATTTTGAGTGAGGACTCCACCAAGCCCTTCCTTGCACGCATTTTTGCATACCACAAAATTCTCATTTGGGTTAGCAATCTTCAAAGTAGGTGCACTAGTATGTAATTCTTTAAGCGAATTAAAATTTTCTTCACACTCACATTTCCATTCAAATTTGATTCCCTTATTTTTTAAATAAGTGATGGGATGAGGAATCTTAGAGAACCATGCTATAAATATTCTATAGTAACCAACTAACCGAATAAAATACATGACTTCTGAAACATTCTTGGGCACTGGACATCCTCTAATAGACTCAATATTCTCAGGGTCTACTGCTATACCATGTTATGAAATAATGTACCCCAAGTAATGAATCTATTCTTGATAAAAATAACACTTAATCATCTTGGCATACAACTGATTTTCTCTCAGCACTTGCAGTACCAGTCTTAGGTGATGTTCATGATCTTCCTCTGATTTAGAATAGAAAATTATGTCATCCAGGAATACTATGACAAACTTATCCAAGTAATTTATGAATATGCCATTCATTAAGCACATAAATATAGGTCGTGCATTGGACAATCCAAATGGCACCACTACAAATTCATAGTGCTCATACCTAGTTCTAAAGGTTGTCTTATGGATGTCTTCTTCCTTGATTTTTACCTGATGGTATCCTGATCTCAAGTATATCTTTCAAAATATATTTTCTCCTCTTAGCTCATCAAAGAGGTCATAATTTTGGGTAGAGGATACTTGTTCTTTATAGTAGACTTATTCAGCTGTCGAAAGTCAATACATGACCTCAAGGTTCCATACTTCTATTTTCCAAAGAGTATTGGTGCTCCCCAAGATTAAACACTTGGTTGTATGTACCCTTTCTTCAACAATTCCTCCAACTACATTTTTAATTCTTTTAACTCTGGTGTGCTCATTATGTAAGGTGTTTTTGACACTAGGGAAGCTCCTGGCACTAGATCAATAGATACATATATTTCCCTTTTTGGTGAAACCCTAGTATTTCTTGGAATACATCCTCAAATTCTTGTAGTATCGATAAATCTTCAAGGCTTGGTGTTGGGTATGTGTTATATTTTTTGCACAAGTAGGCGTGTAGGGGGGCTAGAGGGGGGTGGAGCCCCTCACATAGGGGATCAGGGGAAGCACCCCTGAATTTGTTTTTTCTGCCTCGGGAAATGTGTCATGTATTTAGGTGGGTTTTTGACACATGGTTTTTGCCGATGGTTTTTCTATTTCCGATTAAGGAATTAGGGTTTTGGACTAATCCAGGTCATTGGGTTAGGGTTTTGGATACCGATGGATCCTATATGTATTTTGTATTGTAAACATTGTAACAAAATGAATGAATATAGAATATGCTTGTTTTCCCGGTTTGGGTTTCCAGGGGAAAAATATTTTTGTAATGTTTGTATTTGCAATTGTATCTTTTCAATTCTTTTCTAAATATCTATTTGTAGTAGATATCGTACAAGGTTATAATTTACATTTGGTATCATAGGTTTATTGGATTCAGGGGGATGCCTTTGTGATCAAGGGTTTGGCTCGGGACTGTGATAAGCCTTGTTACAGTGGGAGATCTGCAATATTTCTTTTCAGGTGAAAAGAAATGGCATGCAATTCGAAGATGGAGATCGAGAAGTTTAATGGGAAAAGTTTTGAGATGTGGAAGCTCAAGA
>SNQJ01S0037686.1:88667-133884 GCA_010110895.2 Picea sitchensis
AAATGGGATGTACTCATTGCATCTAAGTGTTAGGTACCAAATGTATTATAATAAGCAGGAAACCAAAATATTGCAACAAATACCAATGAAACAACAAAATGTAGAGAACCACAACACCAAAAATGATACCTTTATTGATAGAAGGCAATGTTGTGTCACCTCTTTAAGGGGGAAACCTCCAACAAAGCAATTCTCTATTACAATAACTCTCGAGACAAGACTTTACCATGCCTTCTACTCATGTTTATACTAATTATATCTTCTAAAGCACATTCTAGAGGAAGATCTTTCTAGAAGCGGAAGCTTCTATTAAGTGTTCTTACATTAGACTTGTTCTCATTATTGAATAGGCCTTATTAACTAATGCCAACCTTTATTACATGGAAATTATATTATTCTACCCACGTGAAGGGTTAGGGAGCTTGGGTCCCTAACATGCCCTCCCCCTTGAAGAACAACCTTGTCCTTAAGGCTTAAGATGAGGAAATTGTTGCAGAATGGTGCTCAGCTCCTAGGTGACATCTTCTGAAGTTGTATATTTCCATTGAACTAACACTTCCTTGATGGTGCGTTGATGGAGGCGACGCTCTCATTGGTCCAAGACTACTAGTTGTGGCTGCAACTAAATGGAACCTTCTTCATCCAACTCAAGGAGATTGGTTTGAGTTTGACACTTAGATCCAATCATTTTCTTTAAGCATGAGACATGAAAAACGAGATGGAGCTTAGAATGACTAGGAAAAGCTAGCTAGTAGGCCACGTGCCCCACTACTTCCAAAAGTAGCAGAAAGGGTCAAATCCAAGGATTGTCAACCTTGTTATACAAATTGGTCAACCAAGACGTCAACCTTTTATACAAAATTTTGAGGGACTGGCTGTCAATGGGATTCAAGTATCTAAGGTGATGTCATTGAAGACATCCCATACTTCTTTATTTGTCCTAGTACCAAGTGCAGGTACTAAATTAATGAAGATTGAACATATATCTAGAAGATGTATACCGCAACTAAAGGTGCCCAAATGGAGAAAAATGGTAGTTAGATGGCATGGTAATTGTATTACAAAGTACAGACTTGAAAGCAGAGTGATCAAGACCATAAATCAGCCATACCATTTCTAAAAGTTGACATATCAGGGGAATGAAGACAAAGCATTTTCCAAGAGGGAAGAAATACATAAGGAAAAGAAGAAGGCAATAGAAGTCTAAGGAATTAGTTCCAAAAGGTTCGCCTACTCATCTTGAGCAATATGAGGTTCTCATGCACCCCACAAAATGGATGTTATCCCAGTATGGAGCCCACTGTAAGCCACCGAAAGTGACAGTTGAAATTTCAAGACCAATATAAAAATTTTGAAGAAAGTTGATTTAAGAAGATGGGTTTTCTAGTATGTCATCCTTCATATTTTGGTGAATATGAAATTCATAATGATGGCAAGACTTCGGGTCAGATTTTGAGAATTTAATTGATCTTCATATGGACTATGCAAATCATTCCAGACTTGGTTGGATGTCCATGAAGCATAAAAGATATAGAATACCGATGTATTAGTAAGAATGAAGGGACAATTCTGAAGGAGGTAGTGATAGGGATATCCAATCATCTTTTAAGTTTTCTAATTGCTTCTTTATTTGTACCCAAAGAGTCAATAATCATTGTCTGGTCTATATCCCCACTATATATGGACAATGTCATGTATATATTAAGTATGGTCATAGTTATTATTGGGTAAACTTTTTTGGCTCAATGGATGAAGGTCTCATAGGATCAAAGCTTGTGTCTTTCCAGTCATTGTATTTCTTTATATCAATCTTGTTGCATATCCTAAATCAATTATAAAGACAGAAGGCATAGAGGTACTGCCAGTCACACCAAGAATTATCCAAAAGCAATAAGCATATATATAGTATTGGTCATGACGATGATGATGTAGGTACAATTCCAAGAACATGAGCAGGTATCTAAGAGACAACAATGAAGAGCCTAAT
Source organism: Picea sitchensis (assembly GCA_010110895.2). Lineage (NCBI taxonomy): Eukaryota > Viridiplantae > Streptophyta > Pinopsida > Pinales > Pinaceae > Picea > Picea sitchensis. Next base: position 90,655 of record SNQJ01S0037686.1, read on the forward strand.
ATTGTATCTCCTATCGACAAAGGTAATTGAGGAAAAGGAAAACCATCACAGATAAGCTCTAAAAGATGCTGAATACTGATGAGAAAACCTAAACACTGTGTAGGATATCCATGGCAAAGATATGTGTGGAGATGAATCTTAAAGATGGACTCTTGGACATAATAAACATACAAGTTGGGAATAGGTCTTATCATCAAGAGATAGACAATGTGAAGTTCTAGTTTAAGTGTGACATATGTCATCTATATGGTCAATTAAGGAGAACTTTTCCAATGAAGGATTTACCTAATGAGGAGGATATTATTGAAGAAGAGATGGAGGTAGAGGAATGTGTAAGAATCCACCCTGAGGACTCCAATGAACAATCGATTAGGACTTAAGATTCCAAAGGTAATCTACTTTGAAGAACCTACACCGATTATTATTGAATTTTTTACCAACAAATGGCTAAATCTAAGGAGATCCCTCCTAGTCTGAAAAAAGAGATCCCTCCCAATCTAAAAATGAGACATTTGAGATACGTAGAAGAAGAGGATATAATGAGGTTTGGTGTTTAAAATATGAGAATTCCCCCACTGCTAGAAATAAAACTATTTCCTTTGTGGATATGATAAAAAGAAGGACTCCCATCTAAAAACAATAAACACATTCAAGAGGCTCCACCATTAGTAGACCTAGATATTCAAGATGATCTAGAGGAGGATATTGAAGTAGATATATTTTTAGACGGACAAAACATTCCTCTAAATGGGATTTTTGGGTAGTACAATAATAAAGAAATAAAATGACATGAGGATTTCCAATTTAGTTAGGGGCAATGTACCTTGAAAGTGGAAAAAGTATTCCAAAGAAGAAAGAGGTTGAAATCACTAAAAAATTAGTACTATGTATTCATTGAATAAAGAATTTGTTACAGTAGTTAATTAAAAATACCTCTTTAGGTAATCTAAAAAAAAAGGAGTTAGTGTTGGAGGATGAATATGTGGAGGGTGGTCTTGATCTAGACTAAAGTGGAATTCAGGTGGGACCTGGTGGGAAATATTATCTCACACATGCAATGAAGGAAGATAATAGAGAGGTTTTATCAAGGAAGAAAATGGCAATTCAAGGGACCCTTGGAGTAGGTAAAACCCACTCTAAGGGTAATTTAAAACAATTGCATTGTCTTACAATGTTACAGGCATGTGGAGTGCCCACAAGAGAAAACACTTGAAATGGTTGGCGTTCACAAATAACTTATAGGTTATGTTGATTTAGGAGATGATTTGTGAGGTAGCCAAGGAAAAAGGGCTTTTGTTGGCTACCTTTACCATGTGGATTTTTTAAACTATTAGTTGTTAGGGGAGATTTGGAGGTTTAGTGGTAGGTTGGTACAAGACTCTTCAAATCAAAAGTTATTCTTTTCTTCATTGTGTTATTTGTGTGGAGTTTTCTTGTGAGGCGTATATATAGTTTTTTAATGGCATTAATTATATGGTCACATTCTTGCAAGGGAAGTATTATTGGGAAATTTAGTTGAGGATGTGACTATTAGGAAGGAAAATGTAATCATGGGAGGTGGCACGAATTTTGTATTGAGGTAGGGATAAGTTGGGGGATGAGGGGGACGGGGAATCATGAAGGGTGCATCCATTAATGCATTTCCTATTTCAAAATATTTAATAGGTTGGGTTATGTGACATAAAGCCTATGGTTCTTAAACTTACATGGAGGAACACTGGAGTAGGAAGTGAAGGAATTTCCAAAATATTAGATAGGTTCTTATAGTATAAAATATTATTGACAATGTGGGAAAATCGGATTAAAAAATATTGGATAGTTGAGAGTGGGATGTCATATCATGTGCAAATATTTTCACAAGTGGGTGAGTTAAATCACAAGCTTCTTAGACCTTTCAAATTCAACTCCGATTGGTTAAAGGACCCATAATCTAGGCATCTGGTTCAAAGTGAATGTAATCATATTGGTAGACACCTAGAGGATTACTTATGTTTCAATTTAATGAAAATATAAAGAGAATCAAAACAAAAACCATTAAGTGGGCCTCCAAACCATCTTAAACACTTTCCTTTCCTAAACCATTGAGGTATTCCTCTTCCTCACCATTTAAGTGGGTTGATTTTTGCATGATGTCCACACCAAGACAAAGGTTTCACAAGATATTAATGATTCCCACATTACACAAGACCTATATCAAACTGCATCTATGGTTACACTTTCATCCCTCTAGGAGGAAGATCAGCAATTTCTCCCCATTGGACCCATCAAGGGTCTCTTAGCTAATATCCCTAACTATCTTTCCCTAGACATCACACTACAACAAATTCTCTACTGCATACACATGAAGCATGAATATACAATTTCATCCATAAGAGGAGACCCTTGTACAATTACTTAATCATTCAAGGTAAAAGGCAAGATTCTCCTGCTCAGATATGTACTACACATAAACCTAGTTTCGCAATCGTCACAATTGCGACATACATTTTCACAAACGTGGCAAGAGAGACGTTCCAGTGGAAAACGTGGCAAGACCGACGTTAACGTGGCAATTGCGACATACATCTTCAAAAATGTGGCAAGAGAGACGTTCCAGTGGAAAACGTGGCAATTGCGGCATACATCTTCACAATCGTGGCAAGAGAGACGTTCCAGTGGAAAACATGGCAAGAGCGACCTTAACGTGGCAAGACCGACGTTAACGTGGCAATTGCGACATACATCTTCAGAAACGTGGCAAGAGTGACGTTCCAGTGGAAAACGTGGCAAGAGCGACATTCCAGTGGAAAACGTGGCAAGAGCGACGTTAACGTGGCAAGACCGACGTTAACGTGGCAATTGCGACGTACATCTTCACAAACGTGGCAAGAGCGACGTTCCAGTGGAAAATGTGGCAAGAGCAATGTTAACGTGGCAAGAGCGACGTTAACGTGGCAAGACCAACGTTATCGGGCAACATGAACTTTTTTTTTATAAATTTCCTCTATTTTGCGACAATATGGACAATTTTGTCCATAACGCCGCAAATAAAACGTCAGAATTTTTACAATATGTAGTAGTGACTATTGGTTATTTCTCATATATTGTGCATGGTGTATTGTGGCGTATTGGTGTAACTATTCTACTATTGTTCATTTCTCATTGGATATAATTGAATATATAATCTGGTTGAAGTATAAGTTGGATTTTTTTTTAAATTGTACTTGATACTGATTCAACCCCCTCTTAGTATCAACAATTGATATTAGATCAGGTTTCCTTTAGAACAATTTAACCAATGGAAGGAATATCCTGAGCAGAGATGGATGACCATCAGAACATTTCAAATGGGATTCAAATATTTGATGAAAGAAATTATGCATACTGGAGTGATAGAGTGAAAACTTACCTAACATCTTTGGGAGTAGACATTTGGTACTTAGTTGTAAATGGCTATGTAATCCCAAATAATTCTTTAATTGATCTGTTGAGCACTCAACACACCCTAAAAAGCCTCTATCGATATTTTTATTTTTGGGTACCACTTGATCTTTTGCACTGTTTTGATTCGACTTCATTTCAAGAAATGTTTTGTCTTTGCTTATTTTCATGACTCTCATCACCTATTCAGGTTTGTTTTGAACTTATGAAACCCCATGACTTAAAAGTCCTTAACACCTGAATAAAGAATTGACATTCGAAACACTTCACCCAACGCGCTTAGATTCGACACCGGAAGGAATTCAAAAAAGGAAACAAACCACTCAGGAAAACTCAGTCACTGAGTGTTGATCTCCATCGGCATCAGAAAAAGTAAATTTTTGTTTGCGTCAAAGTCTTGCATAAGGATATGGCTGATACTCGATTCCACTTTGGCATCGGTAAAAGACAAGCAGAATAGATATTAATGAAGAGAGAAGAGATATTGATGAAAGCCAAGGCCCGATGTGCTTATCGAAATCAGGGAGAACCAAAACAGACCACAACAAACATTTTGAACGCGCTAAAAGTTATTCCCAATCACCAATCCTCGATGCATTTTCAACATTGAGACTTTTTCGAGGGAGCTAATCCAAAGAAATCACTTGATAGATTTATCACCAATCGTCGACCCTAGATACTTTTTGGCATTGGCAAGGTAAGGTTTGTTTTAGATAAAATAACTTAAGGAAAGTCCCGACTCTCATTGATACACGTGAATTAGGTCACCGGTCTTCAATGCCACATGTCTTACCAAATTGGAGAATCATATGGTATAGTTTTACCCCAAGTCATTATTGGTTCCCTAGGTCCAAGTCACATCTCCGAGTCAGCTTTTCCACGAAAAAATTGTAAGGTGAGATTGATCAGTGTGGGAGATTTTCGCTGAAGGACATCAACGAAAATGTTCATAACACATCTCTGATCCGCAATCCAACCACTGAGACAGCGACACCATGAGACATTTTAACATTAGATACAATCAGATTTTGAGCATTTAAGAAGCTAATTAATACCAAATATCGCATTAGTTTCCATTTCATGCACCAATCAAAATAGGCATTTAAAATTTCTGATAGATCACATCACCACCCGCACCTCCGCCTTCAACCCATGATGAATTTAAGTTATGGCGATTCAAAGACAGATTTGTTTAAATTTCATTCATCACCCGAATTGAATGGCTGATGCAATATGGTAAGTTCTTTCATGGTTTAAATTCTCTTGAGCCATTGTAAAAAAAATCATTCTGCACATGAGGAAATTCAGAACATCCGAAGAAGCAAGACCAGTAATTCAAAGGCTGTAGAGATCCCGTGAGTATCAAAATAACCAGGTTTTATCAAGCTTCACAGGTATGTATCCAAGTCTGTAAATTTTACATGGCTGCAAATTATATGTTTCTTATCTAGTTTTTTTCTTCACATAGTCTTTGAAGTTTTATTTTAATTGCAGGAACAATACCGCCAAGAAAGTGAACCACTAGACGATCGCCGAGGGCACCGAAGCTGAAAGAACCATAGGTAGGCGAAGGCTCCTCTCCAGGGGCCAAAAAACAATTGGAATACACTCCAAGATCAGAACCAGTCATCAAAACAAAAATGAAGAAGGTTTTAATTCAACCTCTAGCCTTTGGAGATACAGAGGCAAGAATAGGGTCCAAGATGGCATCCCACATTGGGGAGAACTCTTTAATGAGATCATCCAGGAGAAATACCCAGAATATATCCCACACAATGATCTAGATGTAAGAGCACTCGATTACGAGGTGTTCCTGAACATTTGACGATTGTACCTGCATATGGTGGCAAGAAGAACCCCTATTTTTTCCTGCATTGAAGTCCTGAGTGGATCATCAAACACACATACACACATAAATGTTTAATCAATGATGACACTGGTGGGTGTGTCAGAGTGTTTCTACCGATAGAGGTTCATAAATACTACAAGATTAGAGATCCCAAGGAGTGGCTGAACATAGAATTCATGGTGAAGTTCTATGAATGCCACGACAATAGTCGAGTAATGGCCTCATGGTGGAGGCAGGACAATAAGTACACCAACCAAAGAATTGGATGGGACGGGACGACCAATTTGAGGGAGCCATACATCTATTTGATGGCTCTCATCTGTCGATTATATGGAAAGAAGGATTGTTCCATATTTTCATAAGCATGGATGCCCTTGGCTTACACAGTGGCGATCTCCAGGAGCAGTTTCAACTGGGGAGCGATAATTTCTAAACAACTAATCATTTGTATACAACAAGATCAGACGCCGAAGGAAGGAGAGACACCAACTTTCTACATGGCTTCATATTTTCTTGATGTCATGTGCACCAAAAACATCTTCATCGACATGAATCTGAGCTGGCATGTCACAAAGCTCCCTGTCCACGTCTATTTCAGCATGCTATGGGAGAACAAATATACAAATTCTTACTCCCTCATATGCAATGAATTCATCATGCACATTTATTTTATTCTTTTTAAGAAGGAATGCCTGAGACTATCGAATGTGACCAAGAAAATGATCTCCAAGGTAGGCCACTGGTACTAGGACAAGCACGACATCTACATCAGGGTGTTTAAGGATATAGGAGCACCACATCTCCTAGCAGATCATGTCCCAGACCGACTTGTAGTAGGAGAAATATGCTATCAAACCATTTTCCAAGGCTACAACGCCACCCTAGTCAAGGACAAGAAGTGAGCATTCATACCCTATGGTTTCCATGTAGGGTTATACTTGGTAAAAGATACAACTCAAGCCAAACAAGAATATATGAGCCCAATCGAGTTTAAATTCTAGATAGACTGATTCTACAAGCACGACCCAAAGGGCCTTGTCTTGAAACATGGTTCACAAGTGTCATCTTATTGGTCATATGCCCATGACAAATTCGAAGATGAAGTATTCATAGAAAATGCCTAGGACTGGGAGGAGGTGGTAGCAAGGATGGTCAACCCCAAAATGACCAGGTTCAGGGCCATGAGTCTCACTGAACATGAGATGAAGATAAATAATTAGGCTCAAGAGGCCCTCGGATCCAGGGAAGAAATCAGAGTGAAAGAGGTGATAGAGGTTCCCCTAGTGGCTCCGGTGTAGGATAGGGGATTTCCTATGACATGGGATGCACAGGCGAGGGGATTCCTCATGATAGAACTTGTGTAGCGAGTAATTTATCAGCTTCAGGATGACCCAGAACTCATAGGAATGACAAGGAACCCTACCGACAATCCAGATGAAAGCCGAGCAGGTCCAAGTAGCTCTGAGATAATAAAAATTGATGAAATCTCTGGGTTAGATAACCCTTAAGTTACAACGCCATAGGCCGGGTCACATGGGGACATTTCATATCAGCCAGAGATAGTAAGAACATTAGGTAGAGAAGGTGCACCAAACCCCCTCCATGACTTGATAACAATATATGATGATGCAGAAAGTTTAGAGGTGTCCCTGGTGACTCCTGTGAAAATCACAAAAGAAAAGGAGCCTGAGAAGGCATTCTCCCTAGCTCTCGATGCTCGAATGCAGGGCCTTCCACATAATGACCAGGAGGTCGAAAGTGTCTTAGACACTGAGATACCCGATGTACCAGAGACCCAAATGGACAATCCGATGGACGAGCCAAGGTCAGGCGAACAAAAGGAAGAAGTTCCACAACAGGAAATCGACATCTTAACAGTTGATTATCACGTAAGTATTCCTGATGCTTCAATTTCAACCGATACTCAACCTCCCGATGAGAACAAAACTGAGGCCAGACCTTTGGAACACATAGAGGAAGTTCAAGAACCCAATCTTGAACAGATATACAACATCGGAGGCCTGGGAAATATGCTTATGTCGGGAAATCCCTAAACCCATGGATGAAGTGGCTGATATACAGGCCATCTCCTATGTCTGGAAAAATAAAACTATCGTGAAGAGATCCACCAAGAAGAGGAGGATTACTCTAGATCGCTCCATCCTCATCACCATAGAGAAAAAAATGATCAACATAGAGAATGCCAAGAAATCCGAGCTTATCGACGCAAGGATGGCAATTACAGATGCCACCCTGGATAGAGAAAAAAGGGATGAAGAGGAGTTGGCCACTGCTCTAAAGGAATTGGAACATCTATTCCATTTGGAAAAATATTACCAGGACACCACACAGGCCGGGGTGTTCTTGAGGAGCGAATTCCAAGAGGCTTACAGAAAATTTATAGATGAATGACACCTATTCACTGCAATGATAGACGAGATTCAAGAAGACACCCTCATGGAAATGGTGACGTGAAAAGATATGGAATGGTCGTATGAGAAAGCACACCAAGTCATGGAAAGGATCGACTACATCAGCATGGTTCAATAGGGTTGAGATACCGAAGAGCATGGCATCCGAGTGCTAAGGGAAAGAAGCATAAACCGCATAAAGAAATCAGCTGAATATTGGGTAAAAATGGTTGAAGAACCTCATATCAAAATCCAAGAGAAATGGGCCGATTCCGAAAAAAGATGGACCAAGATCAACTGGGCAATGAGAGACATCAGCCTCCCTAAATTCAGCACACTCGATGACTTTGTCGACTTGCGCGACATAGTCAAGTTACATGCCAAACAAGACACATCATGGGCTGCAAAGATAGCAAGGGTGGCGAACATGGTGCCAGGTCAAGTGCAACAATTCATGGAACACCCGATCAAAGCTCTAACCATGTTGCAGAAGTTAAGTGCTAGAATAGTCAAGTATCGGGCATAGGCAGTAGAGATAAGAGACATCCTTTCAGCCCCTATGGAACAACATAGATTCTTGTATGCCAACACATGTGAGGATCTCTTCGTCAAGTGGTCGGAATACGAGAAGAGTCGTCCACTCAAGTGATATCATTTGATGACTCTTAGAAGAATGAGAGAAGAAAGTGCCATGTGGTGAGTTTTGTTTTACTTAGCTGCACTTTTAATAGTTATTTTTAGTTAATAATATGTTATAAATAGTAGAATAGACCGGTTAGTAAAGGTCGATGGTTGTTGCAAAGACCCTCATTTTTGTATTTGTAAAGAACTATTTCATAGTTGCCTTAATTGAGAAGTCTTATTTAGGACCAGAGACAAAGTTTGTGTTTTATCAAAAGTGTGTTTGATTGGATCCGAAGAAGAACTATTTCTAATTTATATCTCATGAATGGATGCTGTAACGAGCAAGAACTTATGAATTTGTTGATAAGTTATCTGATTCAATATTTTTATAGTTTTTGTCTTTAATGATGAAAATTAAATCATTGTGTTAATATGTAATTGATGATTAGAGTTAAGGAAACTATTTTTCTTCGCATCATTTATTGCATGTATGTTTTCTTATGATAATTATATCTCAGTCAATAATTGGAACACTAGTAGGTTAATGTATTAGTACTAGGCTTGTGGAAGAGAATCATTGTCTGCATGCTAGAGTAAAAGGGTTATCCCAAGCTCAGCCTTCTCTAGTAGTTAATTTTTCCCACTTTGTTACCTACTTGGTTTATACTGGATTTTATCTTGTATCGGTCCCACCTATAAGAGAATATACAAGAAAAGAACGTTCGAACCAAAGGAGAAGATTTTACAAGAAAATGTAAAGCCCATCGATTAATTGGTCAGATCGCAAGATCTGGAGAACCATTCCACTATTAAACGCTCAAGAGTCTAATTGGGCCTTGGTGGCGGGTTTGGTTCCTACTGTTGAGTTAAAGGGATCTAGGGCCCCTCATCAAAATTGGCGCTAGAAGGAGGGATAATCAATGAATGGCTAACAATATTTTTTACAAAATATTTCACATAGCCCATAGATTCAGAACAACCCCACATGCATGGCTAGTCATTCCCAAGACAACCCACACACACTGAGTACTCTTGAAATGAGTAACTCACCCCAGCCAGAGGAAGAACATATATTCCCTGATATACCTTACGCTCTTCCTCATGAGGAATTGAACCAATTTATAATCATCACAAGAGCTTACAACCGTCAGATCGGTGCGTTTCCCTTAGCTCCATTACTTCCTCAAAGAAAAAAAATAAGAAAACTGGTGGTCGAGTCCCCTGACCAGGTTTTTGTGCACACAATATAATACCTAATAGATTTCACCCTCACCGAAATAGAACATCCTCTTAATATAATCCCTGAAACACCAGCCGACGAGTTCTCTGAGAACGACGATTTTTCCAAAGAGGAAGGGTTTAACTCAGAATGCTCATTTTCAGGATCGAAAGACATGAAAGATAACAACAATCATAATGAATAAAGGGGAAACCCACCTCAGAATAATCAACCTTGGTTGGACAGAGATGATTTTTCCATCCCTTGTTGAGTACATAACCTTCCCCGACATCCAGAGAAGTTACTCCCTAAATTTGACCCTGAAACCTCAGGATTTCCTGAAGACCATATCAAAAAATTCATACTAGCTATCAAAATGATGAATGTCCAACATGAAGACATAGTATGCAGGATTTTCCCCTACACTTTTGAGAATTCGTCATCCATGTGGTATTTTAAATTACCTGTAGGATCCATAACTAGTTGGACTAAGTTTCAAAAGGATTTTCTAGATAAATTTGCAGAAGAGACCACTACAGGAGCTTTGATGGTCGAATTGTTCACCGCCAACATGAGTTCAAAGGAGAAGGTTAAAGACTTGAATGAAAGATTCAACACTATCTTAAATAAATTCCAACTTGAAGGTAAACCCACTCGGGAGTTGCAAATCAAATTATATGCTAATTCTCTCCCAACTTTTATTTTCATGTTTGTGAAGAGGGATACCAAAGCAACCTTAACTAAAATTTTTGAAGAATCAAAAACGATAGAATTTCAAATGAAGGGATGTAAAGAAGGCCAAGTCTCATTAGTTAAGAAAGAAGTTCAAGCTCATCCTAGAAGAGGAATATTGTTGACTAGACCCCCAGGGAAGCAAACAGAAAAAGGTCCCAAAAAGGGAAATGGAGACATAGAATACCTACAACGCATGGTTAATAAGTTGTCAAACGATATCATAGACATGAAAAGAAGTGCAGTGGAAGGGAACCAAGGTCTGAGGCCCTATAAACCGTTTTTCAAAAGAATCCACCATTCAAAGCAATTGAACCTCCCCCAACCAACTTGAACATCGATCTGGGAAATGTAGCATCTGACTCTTTTTGTACCTATCACCAAGAGAAACATTCTGAAAGAGACTGCCCACAATGGGTGCATGCTATGAATTTGATGGCCAATAGGCTTTTAGATGAAGTTTCCCTAACCAAAAAATCAAGCGACTCAGTTATGAATATTGTTGATCAAGAAGAAGTTGATCCACCAGAAGAAACAACCATGCTAATATGAGACATTGACTTACCAATGCCTTCCTATGACCTATTTGAGGTTCAAGAACCACCCACAGAGGTCTTGGTTGTGAAAACACAAAGTAGGGGTCAACCTATCTCAAACGATCTTACTACTACCCAAACTTTGGGGGGAAAATCGGCTCCCGATCACCCAAAAGAACCTTTTGTTCCCCGAAGAAACCCTATAAACATCCATACACGAGATTTGGTGAAGCTAGAATACAACATAGTAGAAGACTTGAAAAATTTGAAAGCAAATATATTGGTCATGGACATATGTAGAATCCCTCAACAAAGGGACTTTTTGTTACAAGAATTGAAATCAGTAGAAAATCCTACAACAAACACTGACCAAGGTAGAAATCTAACTCCCACGGATATAAGGAATAAACCAATTGTGAACACATGTTCCAAAGATAAGAAGGGGAATTTTTTTTTCCCACCGTTCCTTTTGACATTTGAAGTCTTCAACAAAAAACTCCATAATTGTTCGGTTGACTTAGGAGCATCCTCTAATGTCATGTTGTTTTCTATTTGAAAAAAATTAAATGCAGTCCCTCTCAAAAGAGATAAACATGTTATACAACTAGACATAACCAAGGTGAAGGTTATGGGAGAGCTCAAATATGTAATGATCAAAATGGCGATGCACCCTAAATTTGTGCAAGTAATTGACACCATTGTAGTAGATATCCCAGAAGCTTATGGATTGTTCTTGAGATGAGATTGGTATGAGAAGTTAAACAGATACTTTAGTAGAGAATGGGCTCACCTTTGGCTACCATTAAAGGGGCACATGAACATGATCAAGATCGATAGGGAAAAATATCTAAAACATATTGTCATTGACTTAGAAACCCTTAATGAACCCTCATCGACAGATTTCCTCGTGCTAGGAAATTATTCTTGTGACTCCAATTTCAGGAATTTCTCTCCCCTCTCATCTGATGTCCCTCTTATTCAAAACTCCGAAATGATTTTTCAAGAAAACCTACCGCCAACGATAGAGGAAACCCTCTTCTGTCAAGGATTTACGTTATAAATCACAAAACAAGTAGGAGGAAAGGAGGAAAGTGGTAGAAAAAGGGAAACTAACAAGTTTTTCTCACCAATTTGGACCTTATACTTTGATGGATCTAAATTACAAGAAGGGTCAGGGGCAAGGTGCATCCTCATTAATCCAAAAGGTAAACAAAATTTCCTTTCCTGTAGACTAGAATTCGAGTGCAAAAGCAACACCGTTGATTATGAAGCTCTGGTACAAGGTGTTAGCGATTATTTTTATCATTAGGCACAGATGCACCCAGGTCTACAGAATGACTGGGAAACACCCAAGTGTAGCAGCGGAAGGACCCAACTTTCCAGTTACGAGTCAAGTGAGCGGGCAAGGTTTGATGTCAACAGCCGAGACCCATCCACGAAGCAGATCAATGGTCATCGGGATCTCGGGGTTACCAAGTTACCTGACATATAACACCAAAGAAAGCCCTTATATTTCAAGGCTGAATCCGGGTCATTCGATCCAGTGACACGTGGTGCAATATCCAGCTACGTCGATGTTTTGGCGGTCGGGAGTTCAAGGGAAAAGAGTTTTGTGTTGTTCAACATCACGAAACCCTGAACCCTGATAGCCCCAAAAAGAATAGAAGCTGGGGCCCACGACTTCATGAAGCATTTTTAGCCGTCCATTCTAAGAGGACACTTGGTGACAAACTGAGCCCTCTCGGCGTTTCGCTCATCGTGATTTCAATCAGCAAGGATTAGTCCTTTCATATTCGCAAACGCTGAAAGCATATGGTCACAACCCATGGTTACTGGTAGAGAGGAAGGAGCTACATAAATAGGGCCAAAGGCACCGTCGGGCCCGATCTCAATATTGTTTCTAGCATTGAAGAAAATAAAGGCAAAAGCGGGTGGTTGAAACCTCCTTTCAGTCATTAAGTAAGGGGAATGGAGGGTCTGGTGAGCCACCTGCTTGCAGGGGTCCTGTGTATCGATTTTCTTGAAGAAGCCATGTCGAAGTCTTCATCTTGACAGAAAAGTCTGCACACACTATCCAAACACTTAATAGCTCAGCTACCCTCCTTATAGGAATCATGCATAGTCAAGGTGGCATTTAAAGAAATATACCAGTACGAGTCTGATTGAAGGGACACCCAGCCTTGGGTGACTGAGGCACGCCTCTGTGAGGAGAATTTTCTTGAGTATATAAACTCAGTCTTTGTATTTTTGTAAGCATCGATGGTTGAGCATAGCTCCTAGTTGTAAAGCTTTAATGAAGCACTGATACTCTGGTTATGTATAGACTTTTGAGACTTCTTGCCTTATGAATGCCAGTTTCCTTTACATCTTTGTTATACTGTGTTAGAACAACTTAGAATTGGAGGGTCCAATCGAGTTGTAGCTGTTATAGGATGATGTTGGATAGGATCACTGTAGCAGTTACATTGTTCTAATAAGTCCTTGTGTTTTCCTCAGCGCTAAGTGACTTGGAATTGGAGGATCCAGTCAAGTCCCCTTTTCAGTTTCTTGAGACCCTGAACCAAGAGGATCTTGCATTCAGAGTCTTTCTTCTACAAACCACTGAAAGCCCGTCACCCAAAGCTATTTGTTCACCTTTCTTACTAAGTCTTCCACCTTCTCATCTTTTAATCAACCCACTGGATGAAGTTATATCAATACCTCCTTTGTTCCATACATGCTAGGCCTAGTCCCTGAGTTAGAGTGACATCTCCTTGAGCCTTTATCTCCATTTTATCATCCCTTTATAAACAAATCGTGACATTAAACCGATGGGTGTCGGGCTCTGTTCTTGTAAGCAATCCAGGAGTGACTTCCGACGCTAACACAAGGGATAAATAAATCCATATGCTTAAACTTTAAAGAATTGAAGGTTTTCAGAGATTCTGAAATCATCGTCATACAAGAAAGGAACACTATACATTGCAACTCTCCACTCTTAAACAATTACCAATAGGAAGTACACAGGCTAATAGAGAATTTCCAAGCCTTCAACATTACAACGATCTCCAGATCAAAGAACATTCTTGCTGATTCTTTGGCCACTGCTACCTCAAGGCTATCACCTCTAGAAGACTATGAAGCCTCCTGGTTCACTGTGGAGCTGTTCTACAAACCGTCGGTGCCAAAAAATATTTATAATTGGAAGGTATTTGAAGGAGATGAACATATCATAAATTTTTTGATCAATCAAGATAATTTTAAAGACTTGGATATTGACGATGAAGTATTGTAGGAGAAGTTAGTAGAAACTCATCCTCATACAGATCAACTGAATGACAAACCAAGGCCTCACACGATACCGAAAGGGGTATCTAATTTAGAAAACATTTTTGACTTAAGAGAGATATTCAAAGGGTCAACCAACACAAAGACAAGGAGTTCATGTCACATGCATGAAACTATAAATATAAGAACCCCAGAAAACCCCAAGAATATAAATCTCAGCAAGACGGTATCTAAAGAGGAAAGGAAGGCCTATCTCAAAAATTTTAGACAATATCAAGAGGTTTTTGCTTGTTCCTACTGAGATATGAAAACTTATGATACTCATATCATTCAAAACACTATCCCATTGAAACCAGAAGTGAAACCCTTCCAACAGAAGCTACGGAAATACCACCCATCCCTAGAGCCTCTCATTTGTCAAGAGTTAAAGAAAATATTATATGCCAAGATTATATTCCAGGTTAGACACTCGACATGGGTAGAAAATTTGGTTCCTCTGAGGAAAAAGTCTAGGGAGATCCACTTATGCGTAGATTTTAGAAACCTGAACAGAGCTTCAGAAAAGGAAAACTACCCAGTCCCACCAATGGAGCAACTCTTGCAGACCGTGTCGGGCTCTGATAATTTTTTCTTGTTGGACGGTTTTTTAGGTTACAACCAAGTTCTAGTCTCAGTTGAAGACCATTTGAAAACTACCTTCCGAACTAAGTGGGGAACCTTTGCTTATAAACATATGCCCTTTGGGTTAATCAATGCATAGGAAACCTTCCATAGGGCCATGGATGTAGCGTTTCGAGGACTAATCAACAAATGTGTACTAGTCTATTTGGATGACATGACTGTGTATTCAAAGAACAGAGAAGATCACATCCAACATTTAACCCAGATATTCAAAAGGTGTAGTAAATACGGTATATCCTTAAACCCTAAGAAAACTATTTTTGGTGTCGAGGAAGGTAAGTTGTTAGGCCACATTATATCTCAAGCAGGTATTCGCATAGACCCAGAACAAATTAGGGCTATATCTCATATTCCATTACCCCAAAACAAAAAGGCTATGCAATCATTCTTTGGAAAAATCAATTTTGTGAGGAAATTCACCCCCGATTTTGCTGGAACGATCAAACCCTTACAAAAAATGATCCATAAATATGTTGATTTCAAGTGGGACGATGAATGGAAAAGGTCTTTCAACAATATTAAGATTGTGATATCTGAAGCCCCAGTGTTGCAAAGTCCTAATTTTAGCAAATATTTCTTCCTCTATACTTTCACCTCCGACCAATCGTTAGCTGCAGTTTTGAATTAGAAGGATGATGACAACAACGAGGCCCTGGTATCATTTAGGAGCACTAATATCCAAGGGGACAAACTAAATTATCCTGCTATAGATAAGAAAGATTATGCAGTATACAAGGTAGTAAAACACTTCAGATATTACATCCTTAAGAACCATACCAAAGTCATCGTGCCTCACCCTGCAGTCTGATCCCTATTCACTCAACATGAGATGGGGGGAAAGAAGAGGAAACTGGATGGTAGCAGTCCAAGCATTTGATCTAGATATAAAACCTGCTAAACTGGTTAAGGGACAAGGGCTATGCAAACTGGTAGCTGAAGCCCAAGATCAAGTAAATGAAGACCTCGAATGGGATAATGAATTGGAATTATGGTGTGGTGAAGCTTCATACATCTCCCAAGGGAAAGAGTCCTGGTACGAGAAACTGATTTACCTCCTGCATCATGGGGCTTTCCCAAAAAACCTAAACCCTAGGGAAAGGAGATCCCTCAGGTTAAAGTCCGCAAAATATCACCTCATAAATTTGATTCTCTTCTGTGTTAATTATGATGGGGTACTTTTAAGATGTCTTGAACATGAAGATGCAGAGAAAGTTCTGAAGGAGCTCCATGATGGTCTTGCAGGTGGAAATTTTGCAGGAAACACCACTGATCATAAAATACTGAGAGTTGTCTATTATTGGCCTACTCTATTCAAGGACGCTCATACATACACTAGGAACTATAAGACGTGTCAAATAAGTGCGAGGAGAGAAAAGAGAGTAGTTGTCCCACTCCAACCTGTGGCCGTCTCCAGGCCATTCGAGCAATGGGGGTTATATATCATAGGATAAATTACATCAAGATATTCAAAACAACATAGATACATACTAACTACCATAGACTACTTCACGAAATGGGTAGAGACCAACCCTCTGACTCATGTAAACAAAAAGGTGGTGATCCAATTCATAGAACAACAATTGATCACAAGGTTCGGTGTGCCTTCCATCCTTGTTTTCGATAATGAAGCTTACTTTTCTTCCACATTATTAACAAATTTTTCTCTAGAAAAAGGAATCATAATCATATACTCTGCAAACTACTATCCATAGGGGAGCGAAGTGGCAGAATCAACTAATAAGAACCTAGTGAGGATATTGAAGAAAACAGTTGCAGACAACCAGAGGAATTGGCATAGTTCACTTCATAATTCTTTATGGGGTGATAGAGTTACACCCAAGGAGTCCATAGGAAAATTCCCATACTTTATTATATATGGACATGAATCCATTCTCCCAAACAGGCTATATCTTCCATCTCTTCAACTTGCGCAAGATTCGAGAGGACAACCCTCATTAGTCATACAACAAAGAATCGATACCCTCCTCATGATGGAAGAAGAAAGGGAGAAATAAAAATCAAAGTTCATAGCTCATCAACAGATAGTTAAAAGGTGGTTTGATAAGCATAAAGCTAAAGAGAATAATTTTGAAGTGGGAGACTTGGTCCTAAAATGTGACATAGCAAATGTGCCCAAAGGAAAACATTCTAAGTTTCAGAATATATGGCTCAGACCTTTCCAGGTGGCCAAGAAGATTGAGGTAGGCATGTATGAGTTGCAAAATCTAAAAGGGGAGCTTGACGCTCTCCCGGTGAATGGCCAAGCCCTAAAACAATATTTTCATTAAAAAAAAAAACATTTTTATTTTTGTGTGTGCATTTTCACGATGTTTTGTTTTATGAAGGTTGATTGCGGAATACTTTTTTTTGTTTCTTGTTTTTTTTTTTACTTCTGCACTTTTGAAGATTTTGTTTCACAATATGGTGGTTGACCTCAATTTATACGAAATGATGAACTTTGTTCCTGACTTATCGCTCACATACAACACAAGAAGCGCTAGAGGACCTACGGTTGTTTTAAGGGGTTCTCTATCTAAGTTGCATAGATGAACAACCTTGGAAAATTGATGAAGTGTCTGCCTAGTGGTCTGGTAAAAATTTAAGGGATATATGGTTAGCTAGAATGGACTATATGTACCTCAAAGATAGAGCTAGCAAAATTTCACCTTAACCATCTCATTTTGAAATTAACAGATGTCCTCCTCTCCCACTCACTCAGTTCATTCTGCCTAAATAAAATTAACTATGTCAATTGAGTGAACAATAGGAGAGGGTATGCATATAACTTCGTCGGGGCTATGGACGCTCGCTGGCAGTGGAGCAAGGTCTGTGACATCGGGGTGACTTCGCTGGGGATATGGACGCTTGCTGGCAATAGAGAAACACCATAGAAAGTGAATAAGGGTAAGTAAAGGGCCTAGTTCCAATGAATGATTTACTAGACTCTTTTCAAATGGGGCATGAGTCAGGGTTACAAGAAATGAAGGTGGAATAAAGGTTGAAAACCCCACAAGCAAGCCCAAATGCACCAACTAGGGAATTTCAAATGCAAGAATAAAAGAGACTCTGATAAAACACCAGTTAACTTCTTAATCATCTTTTGGATCACCTTCACCTAAGCCCGAGGTAGGAACAAATATTCTTCTTTTTCCTAATAAGTCTCCATTTGTTGAGCACTCAACACACCCTAAAAAGCCTCTGTCGATTTTTTTCTTTTTGGGTACCACTTGATCTTTTGTAGTGTTTTGATTCGACTTCATTTTGAGAAATGTTTTGTCTTTTGCTTATTTTCACGACTCTCATCACCTATTTAAGTTTTTTTTGAACTTATGAAACCCCATGAATTAAAAGGCTTTAACACTTGAATAAACAATTGACACCCTAAACACTTCACCCAACGCGCTCAGACTCGACATCAGAAGGAATTCAAAGAAGGAAACGAACCACTTGGGAAAATCCAGTCACCGAGTGTCGATCTCCATCGGCATTGGCAAAAGGAGGTTTTTGTTTGTGTCAAAGTCTTGCATAAGGATATTGTCGATAGCCAATTCCACTTCGGCATCAGTAAAGGACGAGGGGTAAAAGACGAGGGAAATAGACGTTAACAAAGAGAGAATAGATGTCGCCAACATCCGATGCCCGACATGCTTATCAGATTCGGGGAGAACCTAAAACTATCACAACAAACATTCTAACCACGCTAAAAGTTATTCCCAATCGTCGATCCCTAATGCATTTTCAACATCAGGACTTTTTCGAGGGAGCTAATCCGAAGAAAGCACTTGATAGATTTATCATCGATCACTGACCCTGGATACTTCTCGAAATCGACAAGATAATGCTTGTTTTAGAATGAGTAACTTAAGGAAAGTCCTGACTCCAATTGATACATGTGAATTAGGTCACAGTGTCTTCAATGCCATGTGTCTTTACCAAATTGGAGAACCGTACGGTATAGTTTTACCCTGAGTCATTCTTGGTTCCCTAGGTTCGAATCACACCTCCGAGTCAACTTTGTCATGGAAGCATTGTATGGTGAGATTGATTGGTGTCAGAGATTTTTTCTAAAGGAAATCAATGAAAACATTCATAACACATCCCCGATCACCAATCCACCCACTGAGAGAGCGACACGATGGATGTTTTAACATTAGATATGATCGGATTTTGAGCATTTAAGGAGATAATCAATACCAAATCCCGCATTAGTTTCTACCTCGTGCGCCAATCAAAATAGTCGTTTAAAATCATCGATAGATCACATCACCACCAGCGCCTCCACCGTCATCCCATGATGAATTTAAGTTATGGCAATTCGGCGATAGATTTTTTTAAATTTCACTCATCACCCGAATTGAATAGATGATGCGACACAGTAAGTTCTTCCCTAGTTTAAATTCTCTTGATGCATTCTAAACAAAATCATTCTGCACGCGAGGAAATTTAGAGCATCTGAAGAAACAAGACGAGTAATTCGAAGGCTGCAGAGATCCCTTGAGTATCAAAATAACCAAGTTTTAGCAAGCTTCACAGATATGTATCCAAGTATATAAATTTTACATGGCTGGAAATTATATGTTTCTTATACAATTTTGTTCTTCACACAGTCTCTGAAGGTTTATTTTAGTTGTAGGAACAATGCCGCCAAAAAATCCAACCACCAGACGATGGCCAAGGGCACCGAAGTTGAAAGAACCAGAGATAGGTGAAGGCTCCTCTCCAGGGGATGCAAAATAATTGGAATACACTCTGAGACTGGAACCAGTCATCAAAACAACAACGAATAAGGTTTTCATTCATCCTCTAGCCTTTGTAGATATAGAGGCAAGAACAAAGTCCAATATGGCACTCCCACATTGGGGAGAACTCTTTAACAAGATCAGCCGGGAGGAATACCTAGAATATATCCCATACATTGATCCATATGTAAGAGCGTCCGATGATGAGGTGTTCCCGAACATCCGAAGTTCGTACCTACATATGGTGGCAAGAAGAACCCCTATTTTTCCCTGCATTGAAGTCTTGAAGTGGCTCATCGACCACACAAAAACACAGAAATTTTTTAATCAACGATGACAATGGTGGGTGTGTCAGAGTGTTTCTACCGGTAAAGGTTCAAAAATACTACAAGATTAGATATCTTGAGGAGCGGTTGAACACAGACTTGGTGGTGAAGTTCTATGAACGCCATGACACTAGCCATGTAATGGCGTCGTGGTGGAGGTAGGACAAGAAGTACACCAACCGGAGCAATGGATGGTATGGGAAGACCAATTTAAGGGACAAATACATCTATTTTATGGCTCTCATCTTTCGATTATATGGAGAGAAGGATTGCTCCAGATTTTTAGAAGCATGGATGTCCTTGGCTTACACAGTGGTGATCATGAGTAGTAATTTCAACATGGGAGCGATAATTTATAAACAACTGAGCATCTGTATACAACAAGCTCAGACGCCGAAGGAAGGAGAGATGTGTACTTTCTACATGGATTCATATTTTCTCGATGTCATGTGCACCAGAAACATATTCATCGAAATGAATATGAGATGACATGTCGCAGATCTCCCACTTCACTTCTATTTTAGTGTGCTATGAGAGAACAAGTATAAAAAGTCTTACTCCCTCATCTGCAATGAATTCATCACGCAAATTTATTTTGTTCTTTTTAAGAAGGAATGCCCGAGACTATCGGTTGCGGACAAGAAAATGATCTCCAAGGTAGGCCACTGGTACTTGGACGAGCACGACACCTACATCAGGGTGTTCGGGGCCACCAGAGCACCAAATCTTTTACCAACTCATGTCCCAGACCAGATTTTAGTAGGAGAAATATGCTATCAAACCATTTTGCAAGGCTACAAGGCTGTTAGAGAAAGATTTTCCTCACCCTATGCAATCTTGCAGAGAGGGTCTTATTCCATTCCCCCATGCAGACTTATTTTCCCTGATGATAAAATACAGAGACAAAAATAAATATTTTTCCACTTGTACGCACCTTGCAAGCTATACAACAAGTGTATATGTTGGTTGCTCCACTACAACCTACGTACATCGGTATTTGTGCCATAAAATCAAAATTAAATGTCGGGTTTCCATGTCACAATGGGAGATCTCTGATTCTTGGCCTTCCATATAATGGAAACGTTCTGACTCAGCCCTTGATTTGCATTTTGAAGGCTATACAGAAGCCAATTCCGAGCTATGGAAAAGGAGAGAGAATTCAAATTTGAGAGAAAAGTTACTCTGGAGAAATTATTTACTTCATATTGAGTATGCATCCCTTTTTCCTTTAAGTCTGAGCATAGATTTCAGATCCCAAGCTCTTCCCTTATTGATGGAGAACCTCTTTGTCTCCCTTATATGAGCTTGCCTTTGATGGAGGATTGAAGTGGTGGAGGCCTAGTTGGAAGGAACTCGGTTTCTTGGTTCCAAGCCGTGCCGACATGGAAGTCTATAATATTTTCACTTCTGTTGTTCCCGAGTTTATACTTTAAGGTTGTAAAGTATACCATCAAGGCATCTGTAAAGGTAAAGGTAATTAAAGGGTAAGAATAAAAAAGAAGGGTAAATTAGAGTCAGTTTCTCAACTGCCTCTGTCTAGCTTCCGGTTATTCTTGGATGCTGATATCTCTCTCAATAGTAGCCCATGAATGTTCTAATTCAGCCTGGTTAGTTGCTTTTTGTAGAATAGTATTAAAAAGGTTTAAAGCAATGCTAGTTTGATCTTGGAGACTAGGTTCTATGTTGGGCTATCTGCTATTTGGGCAGTCATGGAGAATAAATTTTTAATTAAAATTTTAATAGTTTTTGATAAATTGCTGCTCTAGTTTTTAAGGGATGAATGTAGGAAAAATAGCTTTTGAATTCAAAATAATAATATAATAACAGTTGAGGCCGTTTCTTGGACTTGAAACAATTTTACGAATAGTAAAATGACAATGTAGAACTGTTGTGAAAATATGAGGCTTTAATCAAGAAATAATCTCATATTTTAACAGGAGATAAAGAGGAAAACGAGATTTCTAATGAAATGTTAACTATAATCATTCAAATGATCTACAGGTCTTAAAATTACTGATCGCAATTTCAGAGGAAAAGATGTAAATAATTTGATAACAAAATCAATTCAAACTACAAAAGATGTATGAAACAAATTTACAGTTGATCATTCATTAGAAGAACATTGAAAGATAAACATAAAAATTGTAAACAGGGTTAAAGAACACATAGCTTCAAGTTGACATAATTCAGAATCTCGTCTGCATTATTTATATCACAATGGATGAAAAACTTTTTTAATACAATCGGCTCTCTCAAAAACCTAAAGGCCTTTCTCAGTCTTGTGAAAACATATTTATACATGATCATCAAATACTTTTCCCATTGGTGATTAACCAACTTCCTAAGACTACAATTACATGGATGAACAATGTCAAACCGTTTACATTTGTTTTCTAACTGCTTTATTATTTCTAACAATGAAAATCTTCAAAAGAGTATTTCATGTCTGTGTTGATGAACCTGCTCCTTCTGCTTTAAGACAACAAACACATTTTCCTAGGAACTGTACTAAAACTATGGGAGCTTCTGGAATATCCTTTGCTTCAAATAAGAAAAAATTTCTCTGCAGTTCTGGCAGACGATCTTCAATTATTTTCCTTGTGAACTTAATAGTTTGCAACTTTAATATTGGAGTCACTATCCATTTGTCGATTTCGGTGACATTGATTACCTTTATTTTTTGGATCTCCACCTGCGTTTCCTCCAGCTCGTCTTTAAATCTTAACTCATGCTTGACAATATTAATTTCCCCTAACAACCCAGGACAGTCATTTTTTCTAATGTTCAAAGAAGCTTTTTCTAAAAGATAAAAAATTCCTTGACAATCATCATTAACCTCTCTGGTTACTCTTTTGTTTTCTGCAAGGTCTACCTCCCACACCTTAACTATCACATTAACTTTGATCTGTTCTAAAATAGATAGTTTTTGAGCCTCCCTGAGATCCTCTTTTTTTGACATAGCCACTGCTTTTTGGAAAGTCGTTCTGGCTGCCTTCACTTCTCTTTCTTTCTGGAGAATATTTTCCAAGGATTTATTTGTTTCCTGAAAGTAATTCTGGACAACTTCTAGATTTAAGAACACTCCTTGTTGTTCCTCTTCTATCTTCAAATGTATTCCCAATACCCGGGCCTGGAAAATTTCAAGCTCTACCACTTGATTTGAAATAGAACTAATCTTATCTTGTAATTGTTTAACTGTTTCTTCTTGCTTTAGGACCTATGCCTGAGTGACCTGTATTTTTTGATTTGCTTCCTCTAAGCTTTCTTTCACTTTATGAATCTCTTGAATATCATTTAATCTAGCTTGTTCTAGACCCTTTTTTATTCCCAAACTAATATTTCTTTCAGTCTCTTTCAATTGACCCTGTAGTTGAGATATCATTTGGTCTTTCTGTTCCAACCTAGTTGTCAAATTTTTCCCATAGTACATATTCGCTGACGCTAAAGCTCCCATCATGCCTGCTATCTCTGTAGAGAATTCTCCCTCTTTAAGTTTTTTTTCGTCTATAATGACGCTATGTTTTTTAACCATCATATCTCCTCTTGGATGAATTTCCTGTTTAAGGATTGACTTTCTCTTTTTACTGAAGAAATAATCGGATGAAGGAATCTCATCCCTAGAAATAGGCTCAAGATCACTAACATACAGAGCTCCCTCGTGGGGGTTTCCATAAGTAGACTGTAATGGAGTCAATGAAGTAATGGGACTTCCAAGTTCTATCGATGTTGTTCCTCCTACCTTTTTTGGAAAACTCTCAGAGATTTATGTAGGTGTTTCCAACTCCTTTCCTTTCCCTGCCTCTGATTCTTCTGTCTGTGGAACTCTTGTTTCCTGTGAAGGCATTTCATCCTTCTTCATTTTTCCTTTTGTATTTATTTTATCCTGTACATTTGTTTCAAAGCCTGGGGGAGGCCCTTCCTTCTCTGGAGGAGGGGTCGTAGATTCACCCTGCAAACTCTTTGGTAAACAACTTCGTCTGTGACTCTGAATTGACACGAAACCAACCCGTGAGTCAGGTGACATGGCCTGTACCCTGTTCAATACTTCATCATAGGTTTTGACCTACTTGAAAATATCATCATAAAAAGATGTCTTGCGCTCACAAGATTTCAAATTATAGTGCATCAAATGTATGCTTACTAATTGATAAGGGTCATGCTTTCTGTGCTCAATATTCACCAGTTTTATTTCTTCCAATGCTTCAGCCTATACTTTGGAATGGTCGAGGTTTAGTAATGAAAATTTCCCGACATACACAGGGAAGGTTGGATAGGATTTCTTTTAAGCTACTTTTAGCTCTAATCCAATACCACCTTTCACTATTTGATGTGCTACTTCCCTCACTACCAATCTGTCTGGGAGGAATTTCGGAAGTGCATGTGGGGGAATTGAGCATCCATAAACTCTAATATAAGAGAAGTTTTCATCAACAAACCAGTCAGCTATTGCTTTGAGATTTCCTGAGACTGATTCAGAAATGAGAGGGGGTTCACAGTCATGAAACATTTTATGCATCAGAATAATTATGAAATGGGAAATTTCATAAAATTCATTTTTAGCATTTTCTTCCCAAAGTGTAGAATGATATTCATGAATGGGCTCAGGGCAAGTTATGTTCCAACTCCAATTCATCAAGGGAAAAGGATTCATAAACAAAACTGTATCCATATTGTACGCTGACATATAAAAGGCCACTAGGTGACCTTTAGATTTTGCAATTCTGTAGTTTGAAACTTCTTGAGCTAAGTTATCAGACATAATCTTACTCCAGCTGAAAGTGAATCCTTCTGAATCTTCTTCTAAAAAGGGCACCCAATCTACATGAAAATGGCAGGGATCCTTTCTCCCGAATAGTCTACACAACATAATGGCTACATAGACCATGTACTCATTCGAATATGCCATGGAATATACCCCATGGGTATCGGCCCTAAACTTTGATGGACATCTCGACCAATCTCTAATTAAATAAGGATAAGTTCGGTCTGCCTCAGTACACTCTTTCCTTTGAAATTCAGCTAAAAACTCGGCATTAAAAGTGTACTTAGGATTTGGTGAGAGCTTATACATTACTTGTATATGTTCTGGCCTGAATGAGCCGACAATGACCCCTTTATTATTGAAGATTCTCCTCGTCAATATATCAACCTTTTCCAGTGCCCAACTGATCATATCATTATACGCCAAAAACCAAGGGCGCGCCGTGATCTTATGAAGTTCTGATTCTGCTATATCCCGAAGGTGATTATCAAAATTAGTATGAGAATTCTTGAATTTGAATTCCAGGAGTTCAGATATTTGTGTCCAAGATTTAATGGAATCAATAGCATGTGGCGTAGTGTTAGATATGATATCTCCTTCCTATGTATCTTCACTCTTCTTCAGTTCCATGAATTTTAGTTAGACTGAAAACATGTCACAGAAAAGCAGTGTATGAGATTGGTTGAATGCTTCCTGCGCTTGATATAATGAAACAAAAAATGTTGCGAAACATAGACTTTCAAACTCTCTTTTAATTCATTTAACAATGACGGGACTGATGTAGTTGACAATAATTCAAGATATTTAATGCGGTAGATATTTACTGAGATACGCATTAGTGTCACATATCACCAGTTATTCTTTATTTAAATGGCCGCATTTTGATGCTTTTGAATTCAAAAATCGACGCATTTCATTCAATCGGAAACCGAAACGTGAACAAAACCTAAAAGGATTGATTATTATTAATCATGTTTTCAAAACAGAGTTAATTTGTACTAATCACAGATTAAGGGTCTGGATTTCACGTTTCAGGATTTCGGGGTTTGTGTTGACAAGAGATATGTTATTGTTGCATCCAGATTTCCAAAATTGCGAAATCATGACGAGATTAATTAAGACTTAAATTATTTTTATCAAAATAATTGATCTGTATTAGGTGTTTCGGGAATTCAGGGATCGTGTTGACAGGAAGTATGTCATCAATGAATCCCGATTTCCGAAATTGCGATATGATTAACTTAGGACTTAATTAATTAGGATTAAAGACACAACATGATTAATTCAATTTTAACACAAATTATGGGTCGGGATTTCAAGGATCGTGTTGACAAGAGATATGTTATCACTGAACTCTGAATCCTGAAATTGTGATTTGATTATCTTAAGTCTTAACTTCTTGTGTTAGTGAATTAATTAATCATAATTTGAAATAACTCCCATTCTTTTGGGAAATCGGGGATCGGGATTTCGTGAATCAATATGTATTAAAAAAAATGCTCTCAGCAAACCCTGAATCCCGAAAACATTTTTAAGGTTAATCTTAACTCCATTAGGTTTAAAGCTTATCATGATTAAAATAACTTTATAGAAAATGCGTCGGGATTCTTATAACATTTTAGTTTTTTTACCGTTTATTATTTAAAGAATAAAGTTTTTTGGGAAATCAGTACTGGGCACTTGGGAATGATAACAAAGCTTATGCTTTATGAAAAACCAAAACCCGTAAAAGGAAATTTTGGGTCTTAGGAATAAAAATTTTAAAATATATTTCAACATAGGCTCCAATTGGGGACCTCGTCTCCTTGTGGGATGAGGAGAACATGTAGACTTAGTGCCTTTATTGCGTTAATGGAGTCAAGGATTTATCTTTGCAGAAATTGCTAAGGAAGGTGATACAGAGGAAAAAGAGACTTCATCCTTACTTCGGAAAATCTTTTCAAACTCTCATTTGTTGTAAAATCAGTTGCAGTCCCATTCATGATCTTCTCCTTCTTTTTACTGAAATCAAGTTAGCGTTAAGATGATCAAAACAATCCTATGAAAACCAACATATTTTGCATCTTTCGGCTTGCATCAAATGAAGTAAAATTCATATTTTTAATTAGGGAGCCTTGTCTGGACTTAGGATGCAGATTTGGTTTCAAAAAAACTAGTAATTAGAGTAGAATGATATTTAAGTATGACAACCTTACAGATACCTCAAATATTGCTTCACTACCAGCGAGCCTGTTCAATACCCCGGTGAAGTTATCTGTCCCTTTTTACTGATTTTCCTTTCACCACTTCGAACCTGAATTATGCATTTAACCTTAGATATTGCTTCACTGCTAGCGAGCCTATTCAGTACCTCGGTGAAGTTATATATATATATATATATATATATATATATATATATAGACTGGTGAAGTTATATATATATATATATATATATATATATATATATATTTACTTCAAGACAAGGGAAACCTCATTTAAATGAATCTTTCATCAGTTTTCAACTAGATGGGGCAATCAAATATGAATTTCCTTTCACCATCTGTCTTATATTTTACTTTTTGAATACGAAGTGGGAGCAATCAGTGGTACTTAATATACCAGGGATCGTATCTGTGTAAAAATTGCAGTGGAGGTCTCTCAACTTGTTTTGATTACTCTAGACCAACCTTATATTAACTTTCAAAACACCTTAGTCCACAGAGAAAAAGGGGAAGATTAATTTCAGAGGTCTTCCTTCGAGCAATCTTAAATCCTTAGAAAACTATTAAGAAACCTAGGAGAGTCATGATCGACCTAAGCATAACTTTGTTTAGTCGGAGAGTGAGGAGTTATGAGGACTGATCTACCTTTTAAGAACTATTTTTCAGCTTTAAAAGTTAAGATGTAATCTCTTCTCCCTCTGTGGGAAAACTCGGAAAGAAGCTTGATTTTTTAAGAAGACAAAACTAAGGGTAGAAAGAGGGGACGTAGAAAAACCTAGAAATCGAAAAACAAAGGTCATAAATTAAACCCAACTCTTGGAACTCTTTCTCAGAGATGTTTATTTTAATTACCTCCATTTTATTCTAAGTGAAACCCTTAAGGCCTAGATTTTGAAAACATTCTTTTAGCGACCTATCACGCTTATGAGACAATCACCGCACCTTTTTTTTTTTTTAATAAAAAAACCTTGTTTGAAAAACTAAAATTTTCTGGAAATCACACCTTTGCCTTACCATTTTTGTTTTCTTTTGAAATAACAGAAAATCTTATCTATCACCTATTTTTGGTGAATTTATCTTTCGCTATAAGGCTATCTGTTTGCTAATTTCGCTTATGGGGCTGTCAGCCAAAATCCAAAGAAAATTATGAAATAAAAAGAATAAACAAACCGGTATATACAATGGGAATTCTGGAAATCAACTATTCCATATAGTGTTTTAAAGAATGCCCATTGACAGGGGCGTTCAGGATTTTACCATCCAAATTTTCTAGCAAAAATGAATTCTTTCCTTTAGGAGATGTAATCTTGAATGGTTCATACTAGACGTGATCGAATTTACCATTTTTTCCCGAGTCTTCCTTCCTAGCATCCCATTTTAAAACCAAATCTTCGGGGAGAAAACCCTTGTTTTTGGCCTTAAGATCGAATAGCGCTTTCATGTCATCCTGGTATTTCTATAGCCTTTTATCCACTTCGGCCCTCTGTTGTTGGACTTCAATCAGCTGGTTTATTCTTCTTGTGACATGATTTGGTTCCTCCTTCTCGTCTTGCCAAAGTTTCATTACGGGAAGTGATAGATTTATAGGTAACACCACATCGGTCCCATACACCATTTGGAAAGGAGAAGTGTCGATAGACTTTTTTGTGCCTATCCGATTTACCCATAGGGCGTATTTCAAATGTACATGCCAAGATTTCTTGTTTTCGTTCAACACTTTCTTAATTATATTGATTAGACTTTTATTTGAAGACTCCTCCAGACCATTTCCCTGAGGGTAGTATGCCGTGGAATGACCAAGAACAATATTATATTTTTGGCAGAAACTGACCATAGCCATAGATTTAAAAGCCTGTGCATTATCTGTGACTATCTTTCGGGGGCAGCCAAATCTAGACAAAATATTTTCTTCTAAGAAATCTATTACCACTGAATCAGTAGCCCTTCTAGTTGGAATAGCTTCCACCCATTTGGTGAAGTAATCTATAGCGGTCAGGATCCATCTGTGTTGAGCGCTAGAATGAGGATTAATTTCACCTATGAAATCTAATCCCCATTGCTGGAAAGGAGCTTCTGTTTTGACCGAATCAGTGGCATTGTTGGGAGTTTATGTTTGCCTAAGAACAATTGGCAAGGGTTGCAAGATCAGACCTTGGAATTGACATCTGAGAAAAGTTTGGGCCAATAATAGCCTGCCCTCAGGATCTTATAAGCCATTTCCCTCCAAGCGTGGTGTCCTCCACACACTCCTTCGTGAAATTGGCTTATGACATTTTATGTTTCTAATTCGACCAAACAAACCAATAGGAAGCCAATTGGGTCCTTCCAATACAATTTTCCTTTAGATATGCAGTACTTGACTGCATGCAACTTCAACATTCTATCTTTGGATGGGGTTAAGTCATTTGGGAACTTCAAGGTCAACAAGTAGGACACTATGTCTTTGTACCAATTTAATGAAGCAAATTTCTCTTTGATTCTGATTTCAGCTATTGGTTCATCAAGTTCATTCATGTCCAGACACTCTTCTTCTCCCTATAAGCCATTTATTCCGAGAGCTATGAAATTTGATTTAGCTAAGAGTTTAGCTAGAGTTTGTCCCTTTACTAATTTTGTTGCTTTTATCTCCAAGTCGAATTCTTGGATTTTGGCAAGCCACTGTCGTCTTTTTCCATCACTGTCAGATTGAAACAAAATATCTTTTGCGGAGCTAGTAGGTACATACGCAATCACCTTAGAATGCAACACATAAGTTCTGAAAGCCTTTAATGCCTTCACCATAGCATATGCTTGTTTTTCCATTATATTATATCTGAGTTCGACATCTTGAAGACTTTTGCTAAAAAAGGCTATCGGTTGCTCGAAACCTTCTTCATTCTTCTAAAGGAGTACCATGATAAGTGTGTTCATAGGTGAATGAGAAAATAAGAAAATCCTTGAGATAATCAAGGCTTGCTAGTACAGATGCCTCACTTATCACTTTCTTGATGCATGCAAATGATGCTTTAGCTTCCGCTGTCCATTTTACTTCGTTGTTTTTCTTCAGCATATCTGTGATCAATTTTACAATTTTAGCAGAGTTAGGAATAACTCTTCTCAAAAAATTTATTTTTCCTAAGAATGAATGAATCTCTTTTACATTCCTAGGAAAACTTATTGTGTTTATAGCTTCAAATCTTTTAGGGTCAATTCTAATTCTATCTCGAGACACAATATGGCCTAAAAGTTTACCTTCTTGCATAGCAAAGTGAGATTTTTTTGTATTTAAAGACAAACCAAATTTGTGGCATTTTCCAAACGTCTGCTTGAGATGTATCAAGTGATCTTCATCATATTTGGAAAAAATAGTTAGATCATCAAGATAGATAACCACAAATTTGTCTCTTTCACCAATGAAAGTGATATCCATAGCCCATTGAAAAGTAGCACCTGCATTCATCAAACCAAAAGACATTTTATCATACATAAATGTACCCCAAGGAGTGGTAAAGGTTGTCTTTTCTTTATCGTGTTCACAGACAACGATTTGATTATACCCGAAAAATCCGTTGATCATTGACATCCTATTTTCCCCTACTACTTTTTCTAAAACATGATCCATTTTGGGTAGGGGGTAATTATCTTTGAGGGATGATTTATTGAGATTTATGAAATCGACACACAATCTAATTTCCCCATTTTTCTTTCTAATCGGGACCAAGTTTGCTACCCAATCTGAGTATCTCAGTGGTATGATTATCTTTGCATCTAAGAGCTTTTTGACTTCCTTTTCGATCACAGGCAATAAAATAGGGTTAATTTGTCTAAGTTTTTGTCTAAAGGGTTTGACACCAAGCTTCAGGGGTATCTTATGTTCGATCACAGAGGTTTCATAGGTTCTCAACTCTTCATATGACCAAGAGAAAACGCCTTTGTACTTTCTAAGCAAATCTACGTATTTATTTTTGTTTTCAGGGGACAGATGCTTGGATAACTTCACCAACTGAGGATTTTATTTAGTACCTATGTCACAGTCTTCAACTTCTTCAGGTTGAGGCTGTAGAGTGGATTTTGAAGGGATATCATCTAGATTAAATAATCTTTTCAAGGGAATCAGACCCTTGGGGATCTGGTTATTTTTAAGAATGAGCATTCGATGGTTCACGATTTTATCATGGAACTCTTGAGGCTCCTCCCCCTCCTACATGATCCAAATAGGATCGTTTTGGTTTTCTTGGTCAGCATGCATTTCGGCAAACTCATCTATAGATTCCAAAAAATTGTGAAGCTATTCATCGTCCTCAAAGACTTGCCAATGCTGCATGTTATTCAGTATAGAAGGTCGGTGCCTCATTTGTATGTGGTATTTTAGTTTAAACATGGTAGGAGGTGTGAAAGTAGAGGCTGCCTTGGCTAACACATCAACCTGTTGGTTTTCATTTAGAGGAATGAAATGAACTTTGACAGAGGAGAAGAAATTCTAGATCAAATCCCAAACATAATTCCTATAGGACCTCAACCTAGGATGTTTGGCCTGGTATTGTCAATTTACTTGTTTAATGATTAACTCGGCGTCACCAAAGACTTCAAGGTTTTTTATTTTCATTCTTCTGGCAGCTTCTAGCCCTAACACTAAGGCTTCATACTCGCATACATTATTTGTGCAGTCCACATTCCATTGAAGCCTATATGAAAAGGGGATTACAAATTAATCATCAAGAGCCACAAGGAGTGCCCCATCTCTGGCTCCAAGGAAAGATGAAGCACCGTCAAAATACATATTCCATACACCAATACTATATACATTTT
Source organism: Picea sitchensis (assembly GCA_010110895.2). NCBI lineage: Eukaryota > Viridiplantae > Streptophyta > Pinopsida > Pinales > Pinaceae > Picea > Picea sitchensis. The sequence continues at coordinate 122,210 of SNQJ01S0037686.1, forward strand.
TTTTAATTTTTTATTTTTCAGTTTTATCTTCTGTACAACTTTCGTCTATATCTACTTCAAAATCATCATCAATAGATAGTATACAATTTCCTAAATCATGGTCGGAAATATATACAGGATGGTTATTTGGGTTATGTTGATCGCCTATCGTGAATTCTAACCTAGTTTCTCTGTAAAGACGTGTGTATTTTCCTCCAAAAACTGGGATCGTAGCATATGTCATGTCAAGCTAGAGAGATCCTCCAAGCTTGGCACCCCATGATCTAGATAACAACATACCATACTTCGAAGGGATGTCAGCAACCACTATGTCCATAAGAATTCTTTTTTTGAGTATGTGTGTCAGACCTACCACCAGGTCTTTAATCATGCCTATGCATTTGACCTTTCTCGAATCAAATGAATATAAGTCTCCATATGGCCTGGTGATTTCGAGGCCTAGTTTTTCCATAATGGATTTTGGCATCACATTGTGAGATTCTCCATAATCTATCATGCATTTATGAAGTAGGTGGTTGAACAAGGTCAATGTGATATAAAAGGGGGCTACAATGTCTCTCGCACCTTCAAAATGTGGACCAAAAACTATGTTCGGCTTGTCATCTTCTAAGTTGATGACATCGACCTAGATTTCATCTTCTGAAAAGCTAATCATTTTGGCAATTTGCTTTCTATATATGGGATTTTTAGCTAGTTCAACAAGTGGGATAGGGATTTTGATTTTATTTATTTCATTCTCCAGATTAAAATTTCCCAGGGCCTTGTTGCTTTCTATGTTTGGGGCCTCCATTCCTTTCTTTTTAGCTTTTCTTTCTGGTGTGGACTTGGTTTCAATCACATGATCCTATGTTTTCTCAGTGGGTGTTCTTACTGACTTTGACTTGATAGGCTGTGTGTCAGCAGTTTGGGTTTTTGCGGTTTTTTTCTCAGTAACTTTTGGAGCTACTTCATCGGTTTTTCCTTTAGGTAAAATCTTTTTTTGTTTGGGCGGTTGGAAGACTCTTGTTCTGAGGTATCAAATTATATTTCTCGTGAAGTTCGGCAATAATATCATCAGCGATGCCCTGATAATCCAGATCTTCAAAATTGTCATTGCTAACATCGTCTTCCGATCTAATTTCTTTATTTATGGATCTTTCGTAATCTTGTCTTGATAAATAAGGTGATTTATTATCATCGCCAAGATTATTTACATCCTCATCGAACTCTTCAAAATCTTCTAGGTCTTCTTCTCCAATGAAGTTTTCACCTTTGAAGGGGGTTGGAATTTTTTTATCTTCATTTTTTATTATTTTCTGTGGGACCTGAGTATCAGGATTCCTTCTAAAATCCTTCCTAGGAAAATTATCCCTTTTTTGATTTATCTAGTTCCATTTTTTAGATCTTATTGGAAATTTCTCTAATTACCCTAGCCATTTCGTCTATTTAATCTCCTGAGGATTTACCCGATCCTGAGGATCCACCTTGTTCTTTGAATTTTCTATTTTATTTATTCCCGGTTTCTATTTTAGCTTTTAATTTCCCTAATGCCATCATGTTCAATTCAATCTCGAGAGCATCATCTTGCATTTTTCGTGAGATCTGTTGATCTCCTTTCTCTCAATAATAGGGCGAATTCGGGATCAAAGGCACCAACAAAAGTCACCTTTGCTGTGGGTTGAGAAGGTTTGACTTCAACCAGGATTTTATTATACAACTTGTTAAACCTTTGTGTGAACTCTACAACAGATTCTAAGTTTTTCTTTCTAAGGACTCTGAATTCAGTTAGGTAGTAGAGGTGATCCATCCTCTCTTCCCATTGTCTAATAAAAGTGCTTTCAAGTTCTTTGTAAGATCGTAGAGATCTGGCTGCTAAGGATCGGAACCAGGTCCTCACCTGTCCTTCGAAAGTCTGAGCGAGGAGTCTAGAATAGACATCTTCATTTTTTATTCTGAGGATGTCGGAAAAATTGTCAAAGAAGTTTATATGTTCTTGAGTGGTCAAATCTCCTTCCCCTGTAAATTTTGAAAGTATTTTCATATAGTTTTCGGGAAGGTCGTGTAAGGGAACTGGGAGGACAAGGGGGGCATATCTAGAAGCTACTTTAGAAAAGATTTCAGGAAGCGGTGCTTGGCCACCCGTTGGTCCTATTCGAGCACCACCTCCAGCTCCAACACCTCCATGTGCAACCATTGATTGATTTGAGGCTGAAACTTGGAATGTCTGAGGAGAGTGTTCACGGAAATTTGGGGAAAATACTTCGGGAAAAGAGAACATATCGTATGATAGGGGAAGAGAGATGGATCTCTCAAGGGTTTCCTAAACGTTCAACCGTGTAAAATCAGGTTGACAAATAGTATGTATAGGTGAGATGATTTGTCTAAGGGATCTTTGTGATTTTAAAATCTTTTCCGGATCAGAGACTGGTGAGGTCTGCTTGTCGTCTGGGTTCTTTCTGGTGTTTTTTTGGCTACGAGCTAGTTTTCTTATTGTGGAGTCGCCAAGTGAAAAATATAAGGTAGCCTTAGAAGGTTTTCTATCTTTGTTCACTATCAAAGAAAGAAAGTGTCAATGCCGTTCTTCCCAAGGAAAAGTTTAGTTTCTTCGTTCCCCAACAACGACGCCAAAAATATGTTGTTCCTGAGTTTATACTTTAAGGTTGTAAAGTATACCGTCAAGGCATCCATAAAGGTAAAGGTAATTAAAGGGTAAGAATAAAAAACAAGGGTAAATTAGAGTCAGTTTCTCAACTTCCTCTATCTAGCTTCCCGTTGTTCTTGGATGCTGATATCTCTCTCAATAGCAGCCCATGAATGTTCTAATTCAACCCGATTAGTTGTTGTTTGCAGAATAGTATTAAAAAGGTTTAAAGCAATTCTAGTTTGATCTTGGAGACCAAGTTCTATGTTGAGTTGTCTGCTATTTGGAACAGTCACGGAGAATAAAGTTTTAATTAAAATTTTAATAGTTTTTGATAAATTGTTGCTCCAGTTTTTAAGGGATGAAAATAGGAAAAATATCTTTTGAATTCAAAATAATAATATAATAACAGTTGAGGTCATTTCCTGGACTTGAAACAATTTTAAGAATAGTAAAATAATAAAGTAGAACTGTTGTGAAAATATGAGGCTTTAATCAAGAAAGAATCTCATATTTTAACAGGAGATAAAGAGGAAAATGAGATTTGTAATGAAATGTTAAATATAATCATTCAAATGATCTACAAGTCTTAAAATCATTGATACCAATTTTAGAGGAAAAGATGTAAATAATTTGATAACCAAATCAATTCAAACTACAAAAGATGTATGAAACAAACTTATAGTTGATCATTCATTAGAGGAACATTGAAAGATGAACATAAAAATTGTAAACAGGGTTAAAGAACACATAGCTTCAAGTTGACATAATTCATAATCTCGTCTACATTATTTATATCACAATGGATGAAAAACTTTTTTAATACAATTGATTCTCTCAAAAACCTAAAGCCCTTTCTAAGTCTTGTGAAAACATATTTATACATGATCATCAAATATTTTTCCCGTTGGTGATTAACCAACTTCCTAAGACTATGATTACATGGATGAACAATGTCAAACCGTTTACATTTATTTTCTAACTGCTTTATTCTTTCTAACGATGAAAATCTTCAAAAGATTATTTCATGTCTGTGTTGATGAACCTACTCCTTCTGCTTTAAGACAATGAACACATTTTCCTAGGAACTGTACTAAAACTCTGGGAGATTCTGGAATATCCTTTGCTTCAAATAAGAAAAACTTTCTCTGCAGTTTTGGTAGACAATTTTTAATTATTTTCCTTGTGAACTTTATAGTTTGCAACTTTAAGCTTGGCCTCACTATCCATTTGTCGATTTCGGTGACATTGAATACCTTTATGTTTTGGATCTCCACCTGTGTTTCCTCCAGCTCTTCTTTAAATCTTAACTCATGCTTGACAATATTAATTTCCCCTAACAACCCGAGACAGTCATTTTTTCCAATGTTCAATGAAGCTTTTTCTAAAAGATAAAAAATTCCTTGAAAATCATCATTGACCTCTCTGGTTACTCTTTTGTTTTCTGCAAGGTATACCTCCCACACCTTAAGTATCACATCACCTTTGATCTGTTCTGAAACAGATAGTTTTTTAGCCTCCCTGAGATCCTCTTTTGTTGACATAGCCACTGCTTTTTGGAAAGTCGTTCTAGCTGCCTTCACTTCTCTTTCTTTCTGGAGAATATTCTCCAAGGATTTATTTGTTTCCTGAAAGTAATTTTGGATGAATTCCAGATTTAAGAACACTCCTTGTTGTTCCTCTTCTATCCTCAAATTTATTCTCAATACTTGGGCCTGGAAAATTTCAAGCTCTACCACTTGATTTGAAATGGAACTAATCTTATCTTGTAACTGTTTATTTGTTTCTTCTTGCTTTAGGACCTGTGCCTAAGTGACCTGTATTTTCTGATTTGCTTCCTCTACGCTTGCTTTTACTTTCTGAATCTCTTGAATATCATTTAATCTAGCTTGTTCTAGACCCTTTTTTATTCCCCAACTAATATTTCTTTCGGTCTCTTTCAATTGACCCTGTAGCTGAGATATCATTTGGCCTTTTTGTTCCAACATAGTTGTCAAATTTCCCACAGAGTACATATTCATCGACACTAAAGCTCCCATCATGCCTGCTATCTCTGTAGCGAATTCTCCCTCTTTAAGTTTTTGTCCATCTATAATGACCATATGTTTTTTAACCATCATATCTCCTCTTGGATGAATTTCCTGTTTAAGGATTGCCTTTTTCTTCTTACTGAAGAAATAATAGGATGAAGGAATCTCATCACTAGAAATAGGCTCAAGATCACTAACATACAGACCTCCCTTGTGGGGATTTCCATAAGTAGATTGTAATGGAGTCAAGGAAGTAATGGGATTTCCAAGTTCTATCGATGTTGTTCCTCCTACCTTTTTTGGAAAACTCTCAAGGATTTATGTAGGTGTTTCCAAATCCTTTCCTTTCCCTTCCTATGATTATTCTGTCTGTGGAACTCTTGTTTCCTGTGAAGGCATTTCATCCTCCTTCATTTTTCCTTTTGTATTTATTTTATCTTGTACATTTGTTTCAAAGCCTGGGGGAGGCCCTTCCTACTCTGGAGGAAGGGTCGTAGATTGACCCTGCAAACTCTTTGGTAAACAACTTCATCTGTGACTCTGAAATGACATGAAACCAACCTGTGAGTCAGTTGACATGGCCTGTACCCTGTTCAATACTTCTTCATAGGTTTTGACCTCCTTGAAAATATCATCATAAACAGATGTCTCGTGCTCATAATCTTTCAAATTACAGTGCATCAAATGTATGCTTACTAATTGATAAGGGCCATGCTTTCTGTGCTCAATATTCACTAGTTTTATTTCTTCTAATGCTTCAGCCTCTACTTTGGAATGGTTGAGGTTTAGTAATGAAAATTTCCCGACATACACAGGGAAGGTTGGCTAGGATTTCTTTTGAGCTACTTTTAGCTCTAATCCAATACCACCTTTCACTATTTGATGTGCTATTTCCCTCACTACCAATATTTCCGGGAGGAATTTCGGAAGTGCGTGAGGGGGAATTGAGCATCCATAAACTTTAATATAAGAGAATTTTTCATTAACAAACCAGCCGGCTATTACTTTGAGATTTCCTGAGACTGACTCAGAAATGCGAGGGGGTTCACAACCATGAAACATTTTATGCATCATAATAATTATGAAATGGAAAATTTCATAAAATGCATTCTTAGCATTTTCTTCCCAAAGAGTAGAATGATATTCATGAATGGGCTCGGGGAAAATTATGTTCCAACTCCAATTCATCAAGGGAAAAGGAGTCATAAATCAAACTACATCCATAATGTACGTTGACATATAAAAGGCCACTGGTTGACCTTTATATTTTTCAATTCTATAGTTTGAAACTTCTTGAACTAAGTTATCAAACAAAATCTTACTCTAGTTGAAAGTGAATCCTTCTGAAGATTCTTCTAAAAAGGGCACCCAATCTGAATGAAAATGGCAGCGATCCTTTCTACCGAATAGTCTACACAACATAATGGTTACATAGACCATGTACTCAGTAAAATATGTCGTGGAATATACCCAATGGGTATTGACCCTAAACTTTGATGGACATCTCGACCAATCTCAAATTAAATCAGGATAAGTTCGATCTGCCTCAGTACACTCTCTCCTTTGAAATTCAACTAAAAAATCAGCATTAAAAGTGTACTTAGGATTCAGTGAGAGCTTATACATTACTTGTATATGTTCTGGCCTGAACGAGCTAACAGTGACCCCTTGATTATTTAAGATGCTCCTCGTCGGAATATCAACCTTTTCCAGTGCCCAATTGATCATATTGTTATACTCCAAAAGCTGAGGGCATGCCGTGATCTTATGAAGTTATGATTCTGCTATATCCCAAAGGTGATTATCAGAATCAGTATGAGAATTCTTGCATTCGAGTTCCAGGAGTTCATAGATTTGTGTTCAGTATTTAATGGAATCAATAGTGTGTGGTGTAGTGCCAGATATGATATCTCCTTCCTGTGTATCTTCACTCTTCTTCGGTGCCTTTTTTGGTGCCATGACTTTTAGTTAGATTGAAAACCCGTCATAGAAAAGGAGTGTATGAGCTCGGCTGAATGCTTCCTGTGCTTGATAGAATGAAACATAAAATGTTGCGAAACACAGACCTTCAAAATCTCTTTTAATTCATTTAACAATGACGGGACTGACACAACTGACAAGAATTCAAGATATTTAATGCGGTATATATTTACTGAGATACGCATTAGTGTAACATATCGCCAGTTATTATTTATTTAAATGGCCGCATTTTGATGCTTTTGAATTCAAAAATCGGCACATTTCATTCAATCGGAAAATGAAACGTGAACAAAACCTAAAAAGATTGATTATTATTAATCATGTTTTCAAAACAGAGTTAATTTGTACTAATCACAGATTAAGGGTCAGGATTTCGGGGATCGTGTTGACAAGAGATATGTTATCGCTGCATCCTGATTTCTGAAATCGTGAAATCATGATGAGATTAATTAAGACTTAAAATCTTTTTAGGAAAATAATTGATCGGTATTAGGCATTTCAGGATTTCAGGGATCGTGTTGACAGGAAGTATGTTATCAATGAATCTCGATTTTCGAAATCGCGATATGATTAACTTAGGACTTAATTAATCAGGATTAAAGACAAAACATGATTAATTCAGTTTTAACCCAAATTATGGGTCGAGATTTTGCGTTTCGGGATTTCGAGGATCGTGTTGACAAGAGATATGTTATTGCTGAACTCCGAATCCTAAAATCATGATTTGATTATCTTAACTCTTAACTTCTTGTGTTAGTGAATTAATTAATCAGAATTTGAAATAACTCCCATTCTTTTGGGAAATCGGGGATCAATATTTCATGATTCAATATGTATAAAAAAAATGTTCTCAGCAAACCCCGAATCCTGAAATTTTTTTTAAAGTTAATCTTAACTCCATTAGGTTTAAAGCTTATCATGATTAAAATAACTTTATAGAAAATGCATCGGAATTCCTATAACATTTTATTTTTTTTACCGTTTATTATTTAAAGTATAAAGTTTTTTGGGAAATCGGTATTGGGCGATTGGGAATGATAACGAAGCTTATGCTTTATGAAAAGTTGAAACCCGAAAAAGGAAAGTTTGGGTATTAGGAATAAAAATTTTAAAATATGTTTCAACAACCTCTACTGATCATTTATTAATAGAAATACTCCTTTCCCATCCAATTGATATCTTGTGAATATATGTATTCTTATCCATGGGCATATTTGTTACATATATTGATGGATTATGCTATGTAATGTGCTAACCTTTTATATTTCCACCATATGATTGTTTTTTCATGTTTGTTGAGAACTTGTTTCAAGTATATAGCTTTGGGTTGAAGTGTTCAATGGTGGACATCATCAAACATCTGGACGAGGTAGGCCTCTTTCTTATCTTACTTACACATTGGTTTATATAGCATATGTTTGGAATGGAGTTGATTTCTACAATCATTTCCATCTATTGTGGTTCACCCTAGCCATAGAAAGATTTTCCTCATAATAGAATTGGCAACCATACTGGGGATGAATCTTCTTTCTTAGGGCTTGAAGTACTTTTCTCCTTAGATTGCTCTTGTTTCTATTGTGGTTCTTGTCATATCATTTCTCGACATCTCCTATTCACTCTAGGTCTGATTTTTCATCCTTTCTCCCTTTCCTGAACTTGTTTCAAAGCATATACGTGCCTTTGCCTTGATAGTCGTGTATACATGCAAGATGTCTCACTGCAAGTTGTGTATATACGCTCCGTTTTCCCAAACAATCATGTACACCTATTCTCCTTGCATGTTTGCATGGTATGGTGTTTACTGGGTGGGATTTGATGCTTGCTGATCTTTCTTAGGTCTCTGTAGTGCTTGTTGAGTGTCTATGGGATGAAAGGAAACCCTCTTTTGGTTGAATTTCTGGGCGAAGTATTTCTCTTCATCTTTTCATTTTTATTGTCCTTGTACATTGGGATGGGTGTTTTGTTTCTTGATATACTACTTGAGTTATCTCTTTTTTATACACAGTAGGGTTATATATCAAGTTACTTTTCAGTCCATGCATTTTCAATTTTGATATATTGAAAATACGAAGAAAAAAAAAATAGGCATTTTGCATTGCTTGGCAAATTTTTGTCTTTTGAGTCTTTACCATTAGCTTAGTGAATACAATGAAAGATTGCATTTTTACTTCTGAATCGCAAAGTTGAATTTGAAAATTGCATTGTTTTTAGGAGCATATCATACATTAAAAGTTAAATTTAGGACTTTGCATTATTTTCATATTTACTTTTCTTGCAGAGTCATGACAACATGAGTTTCATAACCGTACATTTTTGAGTAATCACGACCATAAAATCAATGCTATAATTTAAAATTTATTAGTAATGATTTTATTTTCTAAGGTGCACAAACTAGCCTAAGATTTAGTGCCTTGGAATAGGATTTTGTGAGTAAACTTCTCCAAGGCAATTAAATCGACATATGTGTTTGAGTTAGGGAGTGGAGAAATCCATTGTATAATTGTTAAGAATAGGAGGCTCCACTAACACCGGAGTTAATAAGGAGGTCACGTGAAGTCAGTTGAAGGGATATCCCCCCGATACCTTCCTAGTGTCAGATATATTTCTGGGGATCTATTAGTATCTGGGGATCTTGTTAGTGCCTTTACCTCCTTGAGAGGTAGTGCTTTCAAGGTTTTGGGCTTTGCTACCCTGCCCATATGGTGGACCTGACTTACGACTGCTCACTTGTGCATCATTTATACAATGGTTTATTAGTTTCTTGACTTAGGTGTCTCATAGGTTACTTGTAGGGGTTATTCTACAGGTACCCTAGGTCAGATAAGGGTTGGACAACACACAACCTTTATGGAGGATTACCTCTCTGAGGGGATCTGACCAACTGGTTGTTAAGCTCACGATGGCCCTTATAACTGATTATGTTCCCTCCGATATTTAGTAGGGAGTCTCAGGTCCCTCTTGGGTGAGACATACCTTCTTTAGGGAGGGAGGCCACTAAGCCACTTTACCCCGTTTGCATGCATTTTGGTCGCTTGACTTTTGGTGTGCTCTTTGATTACTAGTTGGCCTTAATATTTTATACTGATTTCTCTTTATCATGGATAGTGGAGTTCCTTTGGCTCCTTCATTCACCGCTACCTACCCCATGATGCCTACTCCTATAATGGGGACGACTCCTTCAATTTTTTACAATGGTATGCAAAATTATGGTACTCAGTCAATGCCTTGGGTCTCTAATCATTTTTCTCTTGGTATGTTAGATATGTCTTCACACTTTCCATACTCTGTCTCGCCTCCTTATGCGAATAAAAGTTTTGGGTCTGTGGGCATGATGCCTCCTTATTCTCCCTCTCCATTTGGTGGGAGTCATATCCTTCAAACACCTCTTATGGTAGGAGGTTGGAATATTCCTTCCTACGAATCCATTATGTAATAAGTAAGTGCCAAAATAGGCAATCATTCTACTTATTACACTCTGTCCACTCATCCTTCTTCTACTATGTCGGTTCCTACGAACACTTTTCCCATGGTGGACCTCCATTTGTCCTCTGGTATTTCATCTGGGAGGAGTTATTTTTATAGTATGGGAAATCCCCCTCATGAAGTTCCTTCATCTGGGGGAAACATATATCCTCACAATAGTAACCCTTGTCATGTCGCTTTCTTTTCGAAAGAGGCTTCCTCAGTGTCAATGCCCTTACAACCCTTTATGAATCATTATGGAGGAGGTTACTATCCTACCGGACAGAGACAGGGTGTAAATGTTGGACACACCTACCACACTTAGAGGGGGGGTGAATGAGTGTGGGGATATTTTAACCAAAACTTCCCTCTTACACAAAACGCATTCTCCACAACCAATAAATATGAATGCTACCTCAATCATGTATAAGAAACTACTATACCATAGTAATCATATCACAACTGAATCACGAGAGTACTGCTTACTCCACATCACAGTAGCCATACCAGGAATTCCCTACAACAAACCAAGAAATACTATCCATCAAGACAATAATGTAACCATACCAAAGTCTCAGTGACAAATCTGGGCACATAGAATGAAGATTTGGAACTTTCTTCAGTCTTCAACATCTTGTCATCAGCTGAACCTCAAATATCCATGATTTTATCCATTGTACACTCCCTATACATAGATATCCCACGTACTGTACGCACCTTGTACACAGATAGTTCACATATACGCACCCTATACACAGACAACCCGTGTACACCTCAGAAAATAGGGTTTCTGAAGCTCCGAGACTTTTGCCATCAAGATCTCCGATATTGTCAAAACTTTGATGCATCCATCAGATCCTCCTCCCGCTATCTTTCTCAGAATAGATCTTCAATCATGCTCAAGAGATCCACACCAAATATTCTCTCACAAGAAGCTCTTCATCAATACTCCAAAGGATATTCTCATAAGAAGCTCTCCATTGATCCAAAAAAAGGATGTTTTTCAAGAGACCATTGCAATCTTATTTATACACTCATCCTCTAAGTCACTTAACCTAATTTCCTTATTTTAGGGTTAACCACTTTCTATAAATACAAAGTTTTCTAATACTTCATCATTTAAATATTCTATCTTGATTTTGTCACTTTACTTTATCATTTCTTGATTTTGTCACTTCTTTTTATTATTTAAATAATCCACCTTGAATTTGGCACTTTACTATATCATTTAAATAATGATTTCTTCTTTTCAAGCACTTTGACTTATTTGAATTTTTGGGGCTTCAAGCCAATATGTGAGGGTCCTCCAACTTCATAAGGCCATAACTCTCAAACCATGAGGAGTTATGTGACATTCCACATACCACCGAAAATGGCATGACAAGTACTATCCATCTAGGATAGTTTCACCAATAAATTCATTGATATTTTAGTCATTATTCCACATACAAGCATGGGTCCTCCAACCATTCTTCTAGGATAACTCAATCCCCAAAGCATCTTCCTGCGAGGGATTTCACCATAAGGGGACCACTTTGGAGCTCATCCATTTGTGCACCTTATCAATCATGATAAGACAATAA